>JAIZAY010000265.1:0-67342 GCA_029531755.1 Holothuria leucospilota | reverse complement strand
AACTGAATACAGCATTACCTCTAATCCCACATTTTTTTGGTCAAGCAAATCTTCGGTCTAGCGAACTTTTCGTCTGGTGGGTACCCCGTCCCTCTTAAAAACTCTTGCAAGTTCTAGGCCTACTTGACTGGGCCCCTACCATTTTTTGTAACCAAACCCCCAAATAATATTATTAGCCCCAAGGACATAAACACCAGTTGTCCCATTGCCTTAATGGTAATTGCCCTTCCCCTGATTATTTTGTTCACCTTCCCCACCTTGGAAAGCCCACCGACCTTCCCAAAACCGCAAGCTTAATTTTGTATCTTTCCCAATGAATCAACACCGCAGCGACAATAATGTCCAGGCCCTGTGGCATGACAGGGATGGATTTCCATCCAATGTGATTTTTTGCTCCAAGTACCCACCTGAAGACACCAGCTCCACTACTTTTAAAAACCGTAAAGAGCCCGTGGGTTTTGTTTGTCCCATCCCACCCGGCCAAAATGTCCGGTGGGGTTTTTTTTTTTTTAGCTTTCCATGTTTCCTTAACACAGGGAGGTTTGGCCTAGTTCCCTAAGCCCCGAGGAGAGGCCCGGAGAGAAGTAACGAAACAAAGCCCAAGGCCCTTTTTGAGTGGGGTTAATTTACCGTAGTAAAAAACAGGAACGTTGCCAACTGGGCTACTACCCCAACTCCCCCCCTGGAAATCCAAATGACCTCTTTCACCCCCCATCAAAATTCCGCCCCCTTGGGAAGCGGGGTTTTTTTTCTTTATAACTTCCTTTTTTCTAACAGAATAAAATATATATCCTGCCAAAATCCCTACTCACCCACCCACTCATTTAATTGTTTTTTTTTTAAATATCGTCACACAATATAGACCCCATCGCTGGATATTTTTTTTGTTTAAAACTGCGGTTTGGGGTGGAAATTGTAAATTTTCTCCGTTGAAACGAACTTTCCCCCCGACTCCTTTTTATTCCAGGCTTTTCCTCCACCTTGCTACCCCAAAGTTTTCCTTGGTTACACCCAAAACATTGACGGAACTCCCCGATAAGATTTTTCAAATCGCACCCCATATGGTATAGTTTCTTACCTTCCAAATTTGTATTATTAGATTGGCTTTTAACTTGAAAGAAATTGAAAGTGCTTGTGTGAACCCTAAAATTGCTGGAATATTTGAACCAGCGGGCAATAAAGGAAAGTTATTCCCACGGGGGGACATTTGTGTTAAAACTTCATACAAATTTATTTTGTGGGTCGACCTAAAATAAATTATTTGTTGGAAAATGAAATTCTGGGAAAATTCCTGCCAATTTTCAGAGAGAGTTTTTTTTTTTAGCAGCCCTCTTGTCCGCAAATACTGGAGCAACTACTGGTTTTTTTTCAAATGCACTGTAACAGCCTTTGGTAAAAAAAATAATGGCGATCACAACCTCAAACAACAAATTTAACCCCTGAAGTGCTTTACTATTGTGTTTGTTTTTTATGCTGGTCTAACCCAAGTATTTTTAATTTCGTCCCCCGGTTTCTGTCTCCCCCCGGTACATAAATTGTAAGTGTACGGACCCCCTGTTTCAAATCACCGCCCTTGCAAAATAATTCAATTTGTCCACAAGCCCGATTTTTCAGAGAACCTCCAAGATTACGGTAGGCCCCCTACCCTGATTTAATCCTTCAAAAACTAGTTAAACTTAGGAAAGAACCTGCTTTATTTCCCCCTTTCCCCCTTTTGGTATCCTTTTCTTTTAAGCAATTTCATGAGCGTAAAACTTGGTCAGAATTGAAAAGCCCCCTTGATCCATACTCCCTTTACTGTACTTTGGTTAAAAACCCCAGGGAAATTCGAACCCTCAAAAAAGTCCATAAAACCAAGCCAGAAGTAAAAAACTAAATATGGAACAAACCGTAACTGGACGCTCCTGGGAAAAAATTAAGGTCCAGTTATTTCACCACTCAATTTTCCCCCCCCCACGGTTTACTCTGGCTCTGTGGGTTCGTTACAGAAAGACCCCATAAACCTTTCATGCAAGTGATCAAACCTATTCCCTTCAGGGACACAATGGATCTGACAGTGTAAAACCACAATAATTTAGGAGTAAATCGGTGAAATACCGGTTAAATGTTGTTCTTATTCTCGAGCGATCTGAAGGATCGGTTAAACACAGTAAGGACATTTCTTAAAAATCAACCGGACTTTAACAGCGGTTATTTTACCGTTCTAAGATTTAACCAGTATTCCACCGTTAATTCACCTCGGTTCTCGTGTTCATAGTGTCTGTATGGGAAGAAAAGTGACATCCAAATGCTCTAGAATGCACTCAGGAAATTGCGCATAAAATTTGTTCTGGTTCCTCGCATTTTCCGCGGGCCACCTTAATGGACGTTGCAGGCTGCAAATGGCCCACGGGAGCCACTTGAGAGCTTACAAGACTTTAAATCAGGGAAGTAGCTAGGATGAAATTTTTATTAAAGCCTAGGTACCAAATGTTGGTTCACAGCATTAATCGCGGTCTTTAATTCCTACAAATTTTATCAGGACACACAATTTCCAATTTCGGGGGGGGGGGGGGGCTAGCAAACATCTGGGGCCCAGGCCACCAGTCCCCCTCCCCCGTAGCTACGCTCCTGCAATTTAACTGTTGCTGAACCTGCTCTGTTTCAAATGATTAATAAGATCGTTGTGGCTATCAGTGAAAGTTAAAGCAACATGTAATATGTAATGAAATATATAGAAACTTTTAATTTCAATTCCTCGTGATTCCTCAACTTTGATCTCTTTGAAAACGAAAGAATCTTCATTACTTTATTACTTTTTATTACTTTTGTGGTTTGGATGCATGACAGGTGTGTATATTTATTGTACGACTTCATCAGGTATGTTCCTTGCATTTTGAGCATTTTGATCGCGTCACTCTGATATTAGATACACTGTGGTAACTAATTGGAGTTTAATTAGTTATAACCATTTAATGTGTGCCTAGCGTGTGAATTTACAAACCCAAATTGAAGTGTCTTTACCACACCAGACCCTTTCTTATTTCGTAGTCCAATGGGACATGCTAATCACCTTGACTTGTGGGCACTAAATATATGCAAAGTTCTTATCTTCTATGGTTCCAATGGTCGGTTTCAGAGCTGCAAAAACAGCGCATCAAGTTCCGGGCGGCAGAACTGAACATCGAATTGAAAGCTATCTCAAATCATCAAGTTGGAACACATTTAAATAAATAGTTAAAAAGTATTTGTACAACACTCCCATGGGCGTCCGGAGGGGGGGGGGCAAGGGGGCCCTTGCCCCCCCCCCCCCCGGAAAATCAAAAACTTGAAAAGACGAAGAAAAAATAAAGAAAAAACGAAGAAAAAATAAAGAAAAAACGAAGAAAATATAACATCAACATGTCTTAACAGTTTAATCAGTGTGAATTTCTACTCTAAAAACAGGAATTGAATAAAAGTATCAACACTCAGGCCCCAGCAGCACCCCCCCCCAGCATATTTTTGGTATTTTTAAAGTTTATATTTACGATATTGCTAGTGTTTGCCCTTTTTATATGTGGTAAATAGGCCTTGGAACTTGGAAGTGCCATTTCAAGCGATCTGGGAAGCATTGGGGGCCAAAATTTTCTTGCGCTCCGCGCGAGAGTCTGTCTATGGGCTTCGCCCCCCCCCCCCACACTTGACAAATTTCTGGCTACACCTTTGTCAACACTGTGTAGAGGTAGCATCTAAACTCTTCTCTGGGGGTAAAATATTTCCCTTGCAAAAAGTTGTGCCCCCTAAAAAATTTTGCCCCCCTTGAATTTTTTTCTGCGGACGCCCATGAACACTCCTATTAAGCCCTATATACTGTTTTTAAAAGCATCAAATCAGTAATTTTGTGGCCCGATGTCTCATTTTTTATTTATTTATTTTTTTTTTTTTTTGTCTTCTTAAGGAAGTAGTTCTTACGCTATCCTAACATGTTTGCATAAAGAATACATGTTAAGAATAACCTCTAGCCTCTCTCTATAAGATGTATCGAGTAAGATGGAGCGCCTGTGGTAAAATTACAGTACAGAGCTCTCACAGTCATACTATAGTGGAGGTACATTATGGGCAAACGCACAGAACACCGGACATACGCTATGGAATATACGTTGCAATTTGCACATGCATTACCTTGTATTGACTTGTTGGAGTTTGTAGTTTGTCATCAGAGACGAAACACTATTTTCAACGTAAAGCAGAAAGTTTAGCGATACCACACGACATTTCAATTGGAGCTGGGCTGCATATTTCGTGTCTGGTTCACGTTACCATTCCTGTTTGATTAGTTCGAAACTTTCCCTCAAGAATTGCATCCCAAGTTTTGCTTCAATCTCATCATTTTATTTGTATTCGAAGGGGTCTCATATTGCATTGTATTTTACAATACAATACCGGATAAAGAATTGCTAGTTAAGTTTTCAGTCTGTTCATGACAAAAGGGTTTTACGAAAATTGAACTCACCAGTCTAAGTCATTTCAAGTTAAAAAAGATACATAAACTTAAAAATACAAATGCAAAACACAAATATAAAAAAAAAATATCGAAAGAGTAATGGAATTTTTATCAGTGTTTACATTCATTATTATGTTAGGAAAGACGAAGGATTTACAAAAAGTTCAGTCTATTTGAATATGATATTCATTTTGTACATTGTAACCAACATTCATGTTACTGGACACAAACTTTTTTACCGGTGTCAAGCAAAAGACATTTGATATTTCGTGCTCTATATGCAAATTCCTCAGAATTTCTAAAAGAAATTTTAATATTGATATGAATTTCACCAGTTTTGTAAGTTTTAGTTTTGTTATTAAAATCTAGAAAGATTCTGGATGTATGTTGTGTAACGTCGTTAGAAGTAGTGAGTCGAACTTAAATTTAGGGGCACCTAAATTAGAACAACCCACAATTTTTGTAGAAGCCAAGACAAGGAGTTACAGATACTGATGCAATCATTATTTTACCTCGCGTTACTTCAGGTTTATCTCTATCCATACAATTCACTTTAGATATATTTGTCTAGTTTTACGCTGTCCAGTTACCAGTATTTTTTAATGACATTTGTTCCTTAATTTTAAGTGTGAACTTCAGAATATCCTGAGAGGTATACTCCACTAGGGTAAGAAGCAGGATTCTATAGTAGGCTTGAGCTCCCTAACGAAAATAGTGCTATAGTATTCTCCCCCATTCCAACTTTTCAGCAAGCAAAGCCCCTTATTTCTCCACTCTGTGAACTTTGTTGAGTTTTTCTTGTTCAATAAATGTATTTCGCAAAATGGGGAAAATGTAGCGTTAATTTGCATTTAAGAAGAATTCTAATATTTGACCAATGGAGAACAGGCAAACCTTTAACCTCATCCCAGGACGGTAGTAAAACCATGTTCAGCTCCCCTACTTTGTGTTGAAAATAGCTTCCTTCTACTGTCTGAAGCTTAACATTGATATGCTTGATGTGCCCGATGTGTGGTGAAACAAGTCAAATTTTAATCATTTCATCTTTATCGTCGAGGATGTTACGACGTGTTCTTCTTTAGAAAATATCAAAAGAAACAAGATGTGGATGAAATCAGCAGTACCAGTTAGCCTACCTTTTGATAAAATTAGGGGAAAAGATTTTCTTTAAGCAGGGGTAACTGTCTCCATACTAGTGTGGGTTACCAACCTCTTAAATTCGATAAAACGATATATGCCATCATATGTCACCAATAAAGAGTTTACGTTGATGGTAGGTAGAAATACGCTCTCATTTATTTGAAATGTTGCCGTTATTTTAAATGCTTTCAGCAGTTTTAAGAATATAACTGTTAGATTGCACTGACCTTGCTCGGTGTCCTTACCTTTTTGGATTCCCAGAGCTTCAGACAAATGGTAAACGCTATTGGTCATGAATGTGGTCTTAACGTCTGAAAAAGAATTAAATAGTTCCATAATGTTTGCAGAAAGGCATTTTTACCTTTAGTAATTATTTTAACATTAAATTTTTGATCACTGTCGAAAAGTTAATTTCGCCAAAAAAAAAAAAAAAAAAACCAAAAATCACATCTCACATAATTTACGTTTGCTATAAATGTCTGAACGTATTTAAAAAAGAAAAGAAAAGAAAAGTTACCCGGGAAGATTATGCAAGGCAATAACATTCCCATTCTATCTTTAACAAAAAATAGTAGGGGTGGGACGTGAGGAGCTTTCTTTACTTTGTCATATAAACATTATGTAGTTGCCGGGACTAAATAATTATCATTTGTTAGTAGTAAGCTCTATACATAAGACTCAAAGAGTATAGCTTATTTTCTTTTGTTGGCTCCTGCATTCGGAGTGCCTGGTTCCTCTATGCTATAGACAATGTAACACAATAGGTATTTACGATTGACTCACAGCTAGAAATACGTAAATAGGGGAGGTAGAGCTAATTAGTAAGTTACACCCTAGCAGTATTAAGATATAATAACAAAATGTGTCCACTTGAAGGGAAAATGCGTCAACATAATGCGTCAACATAATCTAAATAAGTATACCCCGCTATCCTATTTCATGAACCGACGGCCTGTTGTGATCTTGTGAGAATAACTTTGTTACTGAATTGTTAAACTCATGAAGAATGCTTCCTTGTTTTACCTTTTTTGTAACAGTTATGTTCAAATTATTTTCAGAGGTACTTGCCGACAAAAATCCAGATGTTTACATGAGTTTGTTTTTCAACGCAAGTTCGGGGCAACTGGCTATTGTCTTTAAGCCTTGAAAAGTGACAAGATGGAGATGCAACTGAAATTCAACTATTATGTTACATATTTAAAGAGCAAAGTGACTGATTGAATAGCATTATGACTACATGTGTGGATGATGTCTCCTTTTCGGGAAACGCTTAAAACTTGGACACTGAAGAACACTTGTTTTTTGGGAAGTTGTATAAAAAAGGTTTGATTCAAATATCATTAAAATGAAATGACTATGAGTCAAACTCAAGTCACTAAAACACTGCGTTATCGAATGAACAATATGTCTTTTAACTGTTACAAGAAGTTCCATCACACCGACATTACTGCTAGTACTCTCCAAAAACGTTAGTTTGATGTACATAATGGCATGAGGAGTAAATGATGATTGATCATTGATTAATACTCTCCTTCACTATATAAGTTGCCCATATTTTTACTGGACTAAAGTAACAACTTGATTCTTTGAATGACACGGTCTAGCTTTTAATTATCTTTTGCATATTCTCCAGAGGCATTTAACAAATAACCCAGCAGAAGGTGAATACCAAACACAATGACTGAACAAGGCGCGTGTTAGCGCATTGTTTGTAATTATAAGGTTACTTGGTTAAGACATATACACTTCGAAAACAAAAATTGTCTGGGGATTAAGAACCTCCTTTTCCAGCCAGCTTGCGTAAAAACAAAAATGATACGAATCTTACCGCTACAAAGGTTTAGAAATATTCGCTATTTTGTTCATCTCTTATGATCATGCAGTGTCACGGGAACGCCCTTCTAAGCACCAATTCAACGTGACACATCTATTACTTGTAACTTCTGCATATCGCATCTAAACGTTGGAACTATTGTGTTTGGTTGTCAATGGTAGGTAAACACATGGTCAATGCAGTACCTTGTGTTCAACTATACAGTCATATAATTTGCATTCCTATCAAATTTTCCCTCGTCGAGACTATACTTTGGAACCATCATATTTGATTGTCAATGTTAAGTAAACAAGTTAAAAGGTGCCATTTTTGCCTAGCAGAAGCGTGCAACAGACAGATGTACATATTTGTATACCGATGCATGCATAAATACCATTAACAGAGCTGTATTAGAACTTGTGACTATATACCTACAGCTTGAACTTTAAGAAACATGAAGATGCTAACATTTAATGCCAGCTCACTTAGCTATAACCTGGAGTACACACTGATGTTCGTCGTAAACAATAGTTTACGTCAAACATTGCCTAAATAGAGATTCATGTAACATGCAAAATTTAACCAAGAGGAGTAAACTGCTATTCAAATTTTCGAAAATTATGTTACTAAAAATGCTAAAGGCACAAATTTGAAACTAACGAAGCGTAGTTTTCTTTCCTACTGCAGAATATTTGATAAAAAAATTCAAAAGTTAATGGGCCACCATTTATCTCTATTTAGACCAAAAAGGAAGTAATCACTTTTTTGTTAAGAAAGAAGAAACTATTTTGGAATATCTATTGGGAATTGAGAGCGCGGTGCGCTTGGCGCAGCATACTTCGACGTTATTCTGTTGTTTATATAAATGTAAATCACTCTGACCAAAGAGGTGTACCTACGAGCTACTATAGACATAAAAGTACCGGTATTATAAGTAAAAGCGATTCCCTGAAGGTTCAAATTCTACACTCAGCCCACCGTACAAGTACTTATCACATTAAGAATAAGTATAATAGTAGTTTGCTTTAGGAGTTAATATTCAATGCACAGCTGATGTTAATAGAGGTCACGAAAAAAGAACAATGGGTCTGCTGGTGTCAAGTGTTGAATGAATCTCTTCTCCAGTTGGACAGGTTGTTCCAAAAGGTTACCCAAACAAAGAATACGTATCGATGGAAAGACAAATTAGACCGAGGAGGCTCCAAAAACAACTCCCTTGTTAGACATTTTAGGATCAGTTACTCTAACCTTTGGCAAAACCCACTACAGCGTACCGCAAAATGTTAACGCCACCTTTACCAACCATAAAATTGATGTGGACCTTTTGACAGAAGCCCTGAAGGTAGTCCGCTAAGTAGTTCGTAATTCACACAGCTCATTTGGACGAATCGAGGTAGAACATTTTGGGCTTGGCGATTAGTTTATCCCACTTACTTTACCTGACAAGTTTTTTTATGACTTCATTTCGAAAGTCATATTCTCAATTTCTCTGTGAAGACAGAATACTCAGAGAACGATAACAACCTCGTAACTTTGTATCTTAAGTGACTGTCCACAGGCAGCTGCAATTTTCCCATGACTGGAATCACGTTAAGTTGTAGAACATGGCCTTGTGTCCGCATTTATCATGGGATGCCCGACAATGGACGGGGGCTTACTCCCCGATATGTTTGTTTATCGAGACCGGATTAGCGATAATTTCTTTTAATATTTTCCTGTTACTAATGAATACAAGACGACTGTTTACGCCCACTTTATGAAAAATTTTGAAAAGTGGTTTGCAACCATGATTCCCCATTAACCACGTGTACCATTATGCTCACTTACATATAGCCTTAGGAGATATAAAAAGTCGGCTTTGAAAACTAAATTTTAAGGGCAAAATTTAGATTATCATTTTTGGCCATTCAGGAAAAATGTCTATTCAAACTCCGTCTGAGCTTTTGTACAATAGTACTTTAATGCGACTTAGTGGATGCATATGCACGCTTACGTTTCCGTGAACATGCACGTACACGTTTAAGTACACGTAATTATTAACTGTCTTCCTACCGCACCTGACCCAAAGTCAATAAACATCTAGTTTATACTTGAGGTATACATTTATATTAGGCAACACAGTTGCATGCTGCAAAGTGGCGTGAGTGTGGCAGATAATTCTTATAACAAGGTCATAGTCCCTTCACTCATATATCGAATATAGAATACAGCAAAGAAAATAACACGTAAACTACAGCTAAGTGATTGACAAAGTAAGTCACATTAGTTGTTCCATACATCACAACCCAATGATCCTCCGTGATACTGTTAGGTTTCTTCCATTGACGTTTGAATAGATTTACTGCAAGACATAAGGAATTTATTGATAATGTCGCAGTCAGACTTAGTCAAATCAATGCATCCCCTATAACGAGTAGGATATACAGTAGACAGCCCACACATATGTCAAAGTAACAAGGTGTTAACAACTCCTTGGCCAAAGATATATCGAAGCACTCTCGTACGAATCAAATTGGATCACCCCCTCATTGACTGACGCATGAAGGATGCCCAGGAAAACAGAGACGGAATTTAGTAAGATATTGCAGACAAAAATAGTGAGTTAAGTGTAAGTGCCCTCGAACAAATGGGAATACATACCCAATAATGCCCGTCAAAGACGATGATCGGCGGAGAGTACAAAGTAATCCAAAGACGTTGTGCTTTACCTCGACCTTGTTACAAGATTTTAAACCGCATCTGACAATTATTTTTGTCAAAAATATCATTTTCAGTCATCGAGATGACTATGTTTAGGAAGGCTCCTTTGCTCAACAGAGAACTATCTGTGAACGAAAGGGAGATACTTAGGATAACAAGTACTACGTATTCCTGGAGGAAAACACTAACGATCGTTGAAATAATTCACTTTAAACCATATAAGATATCATGTGACAACGCCCTACAGATACATATGACCAACAATCGTTTTCACAAAGGCATCCTCAACTTCAATAATAATAAAACCGAGGAAGTGACGTTGCTAGCTTTTCATTGTCTAAGCGGACACCACAGTCGCGTGGCTCTTTAAGTATTATGAAGAAAATATATTGATGTACGTGCCTCCCAGAAAATCCTTTCCAATCCTCCGAACTTTATTCAGGACTAAATACATTTGTGTAAGGGATAAGTGACACTAAGTCATATGTTCTACTAAATAATGATATTGGAAACAGTATTATTGTTTGCTGGCTAAGAAAAGCAAAGCAATCGTTACTTACTGTAGCAGCTCATTTCGTTTTTTTTTTATTTCCAGTAAAAATATATAATTATCATCGGATGGTTGCTAGAATGACCGGTTTTCTATGACGTAAAAGTTGCAATTTCGTGTTTTATTTATTTTCTGTGTCTATAATTCTGTATTCTAGAAGTTTATATTTTCGACAGATTTAGTGTTAAATCTATCTTTGCCTTTGCTGATCCGTCTGTGTGTAATTCTGCTTCCTTACAAACAGAAATGGACTCACCAAAAGTCAAACTAACCGGACAGTAACTAAAATACAACTAGAAGTGAAACTGTTTACATGTCCTGTAATACAGAATGTTGTGTTTGGTTTCTCGGGTTCGGCCAAAACACCTCGATAATGATTAGCAATTCGATTAGACGATCTCAGGGTAAAAGATGATCAACAGTGCCAAAAATTTTATGTCCAATTTATTCTTGATTCGTATTTCTTCTTTGATACACACAATTATTATAACAGATTAGATTAATTAGACTTGACAGCTCGAGTTCTCAAGTACGACTGTGGGAACACGGTACGTGGAGGAAGCCCTGTCTGGAAGACTTCCTTCCGGGCTTCCGGGCCAAATCACATGATTTCCTGATCATTTATATTCATGAACGATCAACGAATTACAACTAATTACACACGTCTTTGATCTTGACGATTGTAAATGACCTTCAAGAGGCTCAATTAAAGCGATATAATATCTCTACACAACAATAACTCGGTTTGTGTTTTGCACATTATATACATGTATTCAGCAGAACGTTGTTTGCAAGACTAGTGCATCACGCTGACTGTACATACAAATGAAGTCGGTCTTAACTCTTAGCCTAACCAGGGAAGTAGACGTTGTTGAAGGACATTGCTGCGAACATTTAGAAGAATCATGTTAACAACCTGACCTCGTTCTTGTATCGTTGTGACACGTTGTTAGGCAAGGAAGGATGTTATTAGCCATCTCCCTGCTTCCGCATCTTCATCTGAATTGAAATCGATAAAAATGTGACATAACAGTAGTATATAAGGACTTTTCTATTTCAAGAGATACCGATATGTAGGTGATTTACTCCTTCTTTTTGTTTGCTTTTTTTTTGTCATATTTTTTTCATGTAAGAATGATATCTTCAGTAAATTTTCCATTTCTTCTTTGCGTCCGTCGTTGTTTTCCGAAGTTGTCACTTCGTTCAAGACATATGTCGTGTCACAATTTCCGAGTTGAAGCTACTTATGTCATCATGGACTTGGTAGATTTAACGTCACAAATACGTTAAACAAACAAAATCCACTTACAACACGACATATCATTTTGACTGATACTGATTAAAATGATAAATTCTATGACTTGACAGATAATTTCGAATACATTGTTTCGTCTTTAGGCGTTCGTGACATTATGTGTAGACGCCATTCTACTTTGCTCCCCTTTGTGTCGTAGTTTACCAACTTTCTGAATCACACTAAAGGAAATACGATACATTTCATGTCTACGGAATCTTTCCTATCTAATATCATCAAAACAACTTATGAAAAACAGCCTTTAATACACCAAGCTTTACCTTATTGTCTTTACCCAACAGTGCTGATAACTGCAGGTTAAGAGTAAGAAAATTACTCTAAACAGTCTCATTTTTATCTTAGACTGATGATAGGGCCGTCGTGATTTTTAACCTTAATTCTCGCTTTTTTAACCCATTTGCAACGGTGGCCTTAAGCCACGGGGCACGGGGTATATGTTTCCGTACTCGACAAGTAAAGTTGTACCTATTGTACTACCCAAAGAATTTCGATTAGATTTTCAGGTAAAGTTGTGTCCAGTCTGTCCACCTTCGTCTCTCACCGTCATGCAGTCCCAAACCTGTACCTTTTTCGACTCTCCCCCCCCCCCCCACGTAAAAAAATTCTAGCTACTCAGCTGGTATGCTTTGAATAAAGTCTGTTTTTATTGAGGATCCGTGCACATGAGCATCGGCAGCCCCAGGATTTGACGGACAGATGGACATAGCTGCCGACGGAGGGACTAGCACTCGAAGTCCAGCCAAAGTCAACGGGTTCCTCAAAAGGATCATACCGAACACAAAATTTTCCGAATGCGAAGCGGAATGATATTTTTTGTCATCTATGGAACAAAACTTTAAAAATTCGGTTTCCATGTAATGATATTTAATAATTTTATTTACTTTAAAAATTGGATTTTATATAATGAAATTTTAGAATTTCATTCTTTTATTAAGATCCCGAAAAAGTGAAATGTTTTGAAGCATTATTGTGTCTTACCTAGTTAAGAGAAAAAAAAACGAAGTAATTCGTCAGAGCAACTGATCATTATGGATAATTACATACGTTTTATCACCCGCTAAGTCTCCTCGAAGAACTGGAAAAATTATACATGGGGAAGGTCTTTCATCTCCCACGAGGGAATGATCTACTGCTCCTACATGGTACCAACTCTAGGAATGAATGTGTGAGGTATATTCCCGATTTTGTGTTTTACCGTAAGTTAACTGCCTGAACCGTTAACAACATTGAGAAGATAGAAGTCTTACGTGATGCACGTTAAGATTTGTTTACCGCACATGCGAATGGTGTGTTGGTTCAGGGCACTGTCATGACGCAGAACGGCATAGGTCAATGAATCTTTTCTGGCGTCTTTAAATAGCGACAATAGTTTTCATAACCATAATGCTATTGCATAAAATATATGTTAGACTGTACTACCTAATTCAAATTAAACGACAGTAAAAGCTCTGGACGATATTGTACGATCATGATACGATAGAAAGAAATAAAGATGGCAAGCTGGAAGTAAAACTTTGCAGTCTATTCGTCATTGCAAAAACGTGTACTTACTGTATTACAGGGCACTCTACTGATTCAACTACACGTACTGAAAATGTCATGTTTCCACCGGGCAAGTGCAACATTTGCTCGTATATCGTCTTTGAAAGATTTTTAATACTGGTATTCTCTCTTACAATTATGTGATGCGATAAACATATGTAACAGCTGTTCTGCTGAATAAGATGAAGATTACGGTACATTAGTCACGCCTTGTAATTAGGCCTATCTACATTTTGGACAAAATATTCCATTTTATTCGGTATATCGGTACCAATGATAAGACTTAGTGCACTCGAAGCGCTACGAAAAATCGCTTTGGAACCAATTTTGAGAAATTCAAACCCAACACTAGTTAAAATACATATATGCATATACCGTCCGTCAGATGTACATGGCTGTTTGGTCAAGGACTAAAGCCCCTCGTGACGTTACTGTTTTTTATTTGGGGAAGTCTTACGCAAAGATACCTGCGTGGAGACCACCGAAATGGCATTTTTTTTTTACTTTTACGTCATGTTTCCTTTGCTTTATTATACATCAGAAAGGGTACCCATTGTACCATACTACAACATCCAGGTAATTTATCTGTCAATTAGTTCAATTTTTATCATTAGAAAAATCTGCCTCTTGAAACTGGGCGTCATGACTTGGCCGATAGAGTCACGACTTGGCCGATTTTTAACAAACTGACCTTCGAATTTCTAACAGGTATTTACAGCCGGAACAAAGAATGGGGTGTACCTCATTGCTGAAAATATCAAGATGTAATGCTCGTCTGCAATGATAAGCACGCTTTTTGTTAATTTCGGAACATGTAGTACCTATTTGAGACGTTTTTTGTCTCAAATATCAATTATTTGACAGATTATTGAATTTTATTTTAACAGATTGTTGACTTTTATTTCTTTGCATGACTTCATTAAATTTGAACCGATTTTCATGGACTCGGAAACAAAGGTCAAAGTGTAAATGTCCAGAGTTCAAGCTGGCGAAATCTGTACTGTTACTTCGACCCAATAATACAGAACACGGGTGCTTTTGGATAAGTGTGTGTGTGTGTGTGCGTGTGTGTGCGGTGTGTGCATTTGTTGAAGAGATGCCACCAAATTCGACCTGAGGTGCTTTACACTTCCGAGGCGCCTCGGAGTCATTTGGTATTCCACTCGGATTTGCCTTTCCCTCACTGTGCCTCGCTCATTACCCGTCATTACGGCTTTTGTTCCATCAGCAAAAGAAGTGGGTGACACGGGTATGTATGTATTTCAATCTGGTTACCATCGTTTCAGGGCACTACCAGAATTGACGACTAGGAGCACTGCATTGAAAAGCCTACTCAGAAAGCCCCAAATGGCAATAAATGGATCACGCGAAAGAGCGTGAAAGATTTTTACTCTTCCTTAAGAAAGCTCGCCTAGGCTTTCCTCGGTAAAAAAGGCGTAAGAAACAGGTCGTTTAAATTTTGGTCGGAATGTGTGACGGGGAATTTGCAAAATGGAAATGGACCTACATAATAATATCCAAATGTCTCGCAACAATCAGCTGAGCCGAAGTGTAAGGAGGAAATTCTCACCAAAATGTTTCCAAGATTGCCGTCAATGACACTTCTCATGCAGGTTGTAGGTTGCTTCTAAACATTCATTTTTTTCCCTGAGATTTCATGTATCAGCAGTGTCGTGCAAGGATTTGACCGACTAGGAGCCACACTTTCGGGGAAAGCCCGTAGCCAACCGGAGGTGATCAGGGGGCATGCAGAAAACTTTCTGCCCCTATATAATCAAAAATTACCATAATACCAGTTTTAGTGTATCTCGAGATCCTAAAAAATATTTCGCCCTCGGAACCTTTCTCGCTATCACTGAATAGGGGAATTCCCCATTTTCTGGTTAACAGGCCTGTCCCGGGGACAACTTGAAGGTCTGACAAGGGCGATTGGGGAGGGTAAGGATGGTGTCAGGAAAGGCGACGGGTCCACGGTGCTAATCCTTTCATACATCATTCAATGTCATGGAAGACTTTGAACAATGTAATTACTTGATGTAGCCTACGGAGTGTTACAATGGTTTATTTTTTCTCAGATTTCTTTTCAGAAAATCTGTACGAGAAAAAACAATGAAAACAGATGAACCTCCGAGACTACTGACACCTATCGGGAATAACATACATGCACTCTATTGTATCCACACCGTCTTTCGGACAAATGGCCAAACCCCGACTTGCTTACCGCACCATATATGACAAATAAGAGAAATAATCTCTGTAATAGAATCATTTTTTATCTTTACCACGGGCGAATGAGCCCAAGTTGATGGGGGGGGGGGGGAGGGGCTGTAAAGACTGGCCCGAAAAATATAACTAAAAATTCCCCCGTTCCACGCGCGTTGAACATGTTAATGTACATAGCATATAGGCATGCATCCGTTATCACACCGAATGCCAATTTTACACAATCATTTTGCCGTGTTGCTACCCTTCCAAATTGATTTTAACTTTTGGGGAATTCGTTACAATAATAATGATAATAATCAGCGCATAGCCAGGACTTCTCTCATGGAGGTGGGGGTATGCATTATGTTGTGTGATCGCCGGCCTGGGGAGGGCCCTATGGGGAGGAAGTGTCCCCCTCCCCTTTGAAAATGTTTGAAAAATTAGGTGTCCTAACTTGCAATCTGGTTCCACTTATGCTACCTTTGAAATAAAGTTTGTGTTTACATAAAATATTTACGTAATTTAGGTACTAAAAAAGAAACCATTATCATTAAAGGGGCATGGCCCAATGGCCCCTAAATACACCACTGATAATCATAATGTAAGTTTAGCCATTAAAAACACTTTGGGGAATTAATACCGAATATACAGGTGCTATTGTATTTTTTGAAGTTTTTTAAACCATTGATTACCATTAGCTACATCAATGCATAATTTTTTCTTTCAATAGGTGCCCGAAAAAATTCTCAGCATATTGCCCGAATTTTACCAAAAAAATTGTTTGGGGCTGCAGCCCTCAGCCCTCTGCCTGCTACGCCTATGATCGTTGCAGAAGAATGTGTAAGTTGTCTAAATAACTTTCAGTAAGGGATGGGGTTGTTCTATTCGTTTTAATGAAGTTTGGACGAAAAAAGCCTAGAGCATAACCCCTGCAAATTTTTTTGGTTCCCTGTTAGTAAATCAGCTCCTCGACGATAATAATGGCTAAACTGTTAGGAGACTTAACGGTGGAGGTAAACCGTCGTACTTTGTCATATCACCCGCGAGAACGGTTCCTCGACGGCCTACGTCCACCCTGACCTAACCTCTGCCCACCATGGCTTGGGCTAAGGTAACAAAAATTGGAGCTACAGTAGTCCATAGGTTGTTAAGAAAGTCGTTCTAAAGAGCAAGTTTTTACTACGTTCTTCACCTACCTTGCGGGGTCAGCATTATTAGAGAAAATGTGGTATCCGAAATGTCCTTATTTGCAGGAAATCGTACTGTAAAATAAAATCCCGTCATTGCAGTTTTGCGTCTGTCGTATACGTCGGTAACCAGCAAGTATACCAATTGCAGCAAACCTCATACTAAAGCAAAACTCTGGCCCTACAGTTCCTCGTCTCTCACGCACGAGTTCAAATGACCTAGCTCCGCGTAGGGAACCATAATGGGCTGCCCAAGGGAGATCAGAGTTCAACGACGAGAGCGTGAGCTCTCTTCTACTTTATTAGACGTAGGTCTGCAGTAACATTGCGACCATGGCGTTCGTATGTCAAAAATTTGCATCAGAAGTAGTCAAGGAAAAAAAAAAATTAGTCGAAGAGCCGTATCCTATAGAAATTTTCTTAGCGACGGAGAGTGGAGATGTCGTTACACAATCCAAGCAGAGCGCTATCATCATTTGGCGAGTAACAATTTAGGCGAAATTGTTAAACACTCATCTAAGTTTACCGAAAAATCAATGTGTAGATGTTTTGCAGTTGCAAAGGCGCATCTTAACAGTCGCTTCATCAGTATATTGTGGTTCCATGCAGAAGAAATTTCGATTTCAAGCCATAAAAGGAAACGACATTTTTTTCGGTAATGTTACCTTGAACGACATTTTTTTCGGTAATGTTACCTTGTAAGGTAACGCTGGGCCTACTTGATAAGAAAATTGATGTTAGCATACCATTAACACATATCCATGCACTTGCTAAGCACACTGTGACGTTTGCCTTCTAAATAAGTAATACTACCAACTTGTTTTTCGAACCATGACCAACATACTTCCTGATCATTTGCTCATTATCTCACGTGGGCCACAGTTGCGTAAATTTGATGTGACCTGGTCTAAGTGGAGGAGGTGTGCCTTCGAAACCTTTTTTGTTAACAAATGTGCTTAAGTGTAGTCTGGCGACATATTCTGCAACATAAAAGTTTCCGGTATGTAGACTAAATTTAACTCCCTCAACTACACAAAGGCTGATTTTTATGTCAACAGCAGTAGTGTCACCCCCAATACGCTCATTAGCCCCTGTTGTAATGTACCTCATGCAGGTTATGAGGCACAGCTACAAGGTGGTTACCTGCATACAGGCGTGACGTGCACTGTCCAGTGTATCATGTAGTTTGGGCATGCAACATCCATTATAAGTCGGGCCGATCAAGGTTGTTGAAGTATGATATTTTCAGAAAGGGGCCCTACATACGAGCGTGTCTGTAGTGGACGTCAGATCCAGGAAATAATTCCTTATATGTGATTTCCAAGGTTTTGAAAACTTTCAAATAATGCTTTTCAATAAGGGTTCAATGATTTTTTTCATCTCTTTTCAAGGGGACCAATTTTCAATTAGGGCTTGAAAATTCAGAAGGGAGCCTCCCCCATGTTCCTGCAGGCTACGACCTAAATAAGCCTAGGAATGCAAGAAAAAAAATAAACCTTACTTTCTACATTAAAGGAACTCTGGTCAATAATATCGGCTACAAAAAAAGCGATTTTGGGTATTTTATACGAGGTAATTATACGTATTGTGATAAAAAATAAATGTCCATTGTGATAAAAAATAAAAGCCTACGTGGAATAGGCCTAGTATATTAAATCTGCAGACGGCATCTGCATTGCCAATGGAAGGGAAAACAAACGTTGACGAAACACCCATATAGTTTGAAATGTGGTTCGATTTCAAAGTGAGGTTCGTGTTCAAATGGGGGATCGCTTAAGACATTCGGAACAACCCCACCCTGCGTAGGGGCATGGATTCGTTAAAGCAAAACGAAACTTAATCCATGTTGGAAATAAACACGGATTGACAAATTATCTTCATTGACATGACATATTCTCACCCAAGCCATCATTTTAAACAGTGACTTAAACCAATCCCTTATAAGTTAACGGGCCTTTACGTTATCTTTGGTTGCCATTTTCAGTTTCTATCAATAAGTTATATAATTTTGCCAATATCAGATGCTACATTTCAGTGTAGAACAACAAAATCTAATATTAAAGGAGTTCAAACCTTTCTTGCTGGACTTATACTCTAAACAAGAGGACAATCCAAGAAGTTGCATATCACGTTGCTAGCACACGCAGTGAGCTGTACAGGGAGGTGTTATTAGCTGGAGATCTATCGTAAATTCTTTCTTTGAACCCTACTAGTTGCAGACTATAATCTGTTTTGTGTGTTGTTCTTGATGATTCAATCTAGGCTTAAGAGCTGTTAGGACTTAAGTACAAGTGTGGTACGCCGTCTGCTACATCTCGAAGAGCAGATCGGGAATTTTGCTCCTTGCCTTTACATTGCCAGTCGCTTGTGATGTAAATTAATTTGAGAGTTTGGACGCGTTTATTTACAACATACTTGTCTAGTTCTCAATAATTTGCTCAATATGGGTGTGCCTTTCAAGTCATGCGAGGGAATGCTGAAATTAGTCAAAATCCGACAGCAAAGTTTAGTCTTCTACTTCTTTTGCTCATTTGCATAAATCATGATCATTGGTTTATAGTTACAATATTAGGTTCCTTAGCAATAAACAGTCGTTTCGAATGTCAGAACAGTGTCTCGGACTCGACTGTCGGCAAATAGTTAGACATTAAAACATTGTTCAAAATAATCATTTCTGTTGGGGTCGCTGTAGGTATGAATGAGGTCGCCTAGATATTAGACAAAGGAATTCAATGCCCTTTAGTTCAATAATCCCCAGTTAAAGGATTAAGTCTCCACTCTGAAGGCAATCTAATCGGATTAGCATAAATTAAAGTTTTCGATGGATCTTTAGCTAATAACACCTCCCTGAGCTATAGAGGTTCTTCACGTGACGTCATAATGGGTTTGATTTACCTGTACCCCTATTTTGGGCATCAAACTTTTTCTGCTCACGCAAGACCTTCACTGAGAAGATGTTAATAAACAGTATCGACCATAGCGTGAAATTTTTTGATCCTCTTTTTCAAAGAGAATATTCTTAAATAAATTATTAACGATTGATTACAATTCCTGCGTGTGAGCTGCATGTGTTTGGTTTAAATGCTTCATAACGATCACAATGAAAAACTATCGTAATATCTCTAGTCGCTCACCGGATATGAAGTGGGCACTATAGGTAATTTAGTATGTGGACTCCAGAGTTCAAGTTCTTCTTAAAGAATTTCAGAAACCCATGTACCTTTACGTTGGACATTTCGTGGAAACCGATAGAAAATCTGTTGGCCCTCTCATGGTTTTCCTTGACCGTGATGCAACAAACTTTGGCTATCATCAAGAAACATTCTTTACAAAGGGTATACCAAAGTTGTTAGCCTTTTGATCAATACATTTGTACACAGTGTACTTGTGGCGGGCGATAAGTTTGACGCCCATTGTGACTGACTTTGTTGTTATCACATGTATTTGTGACTTCGGTGAAAAATCTCTATATAAAGCTGCAGGAAGAACATCAGTGTGAAATATGTTTCGAAACTGAAGCAAACTTAGAGGTCACGTGATGTAGGTTAGCTAACTCAAGTGGATTCCGCTGCCCTAGAAATGTGTATCCAGAAGTGAAAATAAAGTATCGCTCAGGCAATAGACCTTATGCATACGGTTTCACAGATCATGAAGTGCTCCCAACGTTTGGAGGAAAAGCGCATATCATTGCACGTTACACCAACAAAAGCAGACAGCCGATTTGTCAACCAATCGTATACGTGCGTAATTCTAGTACGCGCGCGTGCGATATCTGCGCCGTTAATACACGTGTGCTTCATTGTTTTCCTCCAAAATTACTTCAGTGTGACGTCAGTGCATAAGGTCTATACCTTATGCATATGATGTCACAGAGCTTAGAGTATTTAATAAATAGCCTATTCTTAGTCACAGAGCAGAACGTGCCTCCTCGTTTGGAGGAAAAGCGCTTGTCATTGCAAGTTACACCAACAAATGCAGATAGCTGATTTGTCAACCAATCGTATACGCGCGCAAGTCTACTACACGCGGGTGCGAAATCTAGCCGTCAGTGCACGTGTGCTTTATTGTTTTCCTCCGAAATGACGTCAGTGTGACGTGTATGTGCATGTGCATGATAACACGCCCTACGCCTGCGGCGTGCCTTTAACGTCTCTTCTAACGTCTCTTCGACCTAAATCATAGTACCTGACACAAATGAAGGAACTCAAAGGTAAGACAAAAACAAAAGTACTTATCATTACCTTTGCATTTTCAGTACAAGCAAATCCAATCAAAAGAATACGAATCTAATATTCCATTGGCCTACAAACTACATGATAGGGTTTATTTTAAATAGAGCGTGCATTAAATGGAAAGATACATATGTAACATACAAAGCACGCATTGCGCACCGCGCACTGATCTGTGTAGGATCTACATATAGATCAGTGGGACCGGGTTGGAGGATTCGAGGCAGTGGCTTAAATGCACGCTTGCATATACACGAGGGTCTCAGCTTGCGCCCTTTATTGTTGTGCAAAAAGACGCCTTTAGTGCGCTGTACAGAAAACCTATGCACATAATATAATGTGCATGCTCTAAAGGTAACGATAAGATGTTATGTTGGCTAAAACCACCAACATGTGGGCATAGTAAACAATCTGTTATCTCTCTAGAAGCGATGAATCATTAAAGGCTGAATATCCCCTCACACTAAAATACGTTAGACTAGCGTAAGTCCCAAGTTAGTTTCAATAAAATTGAAAAATTAGTTTTGTAGATAGCTCCCTACTACAAAAAACAAGAGTAGGCCTGCAAAAACATTGCAAATTGCTGTTTGAGAGTCTCCTACACATGTATCTCTAATATTTTCTGAAATTTATGCTCTATATACCCCTCCAGATTGCTATAGCTTATGTTCACACATGAACTCTTTTCGTGTGAAGAAAACATCGGTCATTCAGAAGAGCATGGGCAGTAGAGGTGTGAAAATGTGTTTGTGATATCACCGGTCACAAAAAACAGTAACCAAATATTTTTGAAGATTTTGGCTGCAATTTTGCTGGCCTTTTCAAAATTCTTTTGGAAATTTCTTAACACTCTTTCTTATGGACTCTGTGTACCCTACTTGATGCAAAAACTTGAGACCTAGTTTATCTGAATTTGTCTGTTATCTGAACTACCTTCGGTCCCGATGTGTTCGGATGAAGAGGGTTTTTCTGTACTTGTATCATTGCTGTGTCGAGATTATAAATTCCAAGGTCATAATATTAAAGGTTGGAACTCACGAGAAAATGATTTTGAGCTACATAAGTTTAAGGTACTTTTTTTAAAACATACAGTACTCAATTATTCCACATGAAACAGTGTTTTGGTGGAAAAAGTTACACGACCCTTTGAATTACTAATTAGAAGGGATTTATGTCAAGGTTTGAAAAGCTAGAAGTGCTTTATTTGTAAAAGTCATTTTGAATTTCTCTAAAGTGCTTTAATTTTATTACTTCTAATGGTTATTATGGAAAAGTCCTTTAATTAATAAATGCGTTGATTTTATCTGGTATTATGTAAATCTTCCTTACAGTAAGGTGATGAGTATGACATCCTCATAATGGATGTTTTTAGGAAAGTCTTAGTTCTTGAAAAGAACTAGGAAATTGCTTGATTTTCTTGTCCAGAGAAGTTATGGTATTATAAACTTGTTAAAGTTGATATTAGCATACCTGAGGCCTGTAGTTAAATATCATTTAATGTTGTATATGCAGTAATGTTACCATACCTGAGGTCATGGCGTTGCAATCTTGTTAATGTTGACATTTTACTTACAGGGTTATGAAGGAGACATTTCCAGTACCAGTACTATGAGTACCTTACATCGGAGCAGATCCCGGGAATCCGGGTTAAATCAGGTTCCTCTGACACCCCTCCGAGTCTGACCAGAAGAAAGTCTAGCCTGGATATGCCTGTGTTTGATGAACCAAGTGAGGATATGTGTTGTCTTAGTTTGCTCTTCTGAATAGATCCCCGTTTTTTATCACCAACTGTTGCTCAGTTACTATGGACATTTTAGCTATGGTGAAAATGATTAAGCATGTTTAAAAGCTTCTGCAAAATAATTTAATCTCACAATAAAGTTCATCTTGATGAAAATTCCGAAAAATTGTGTAGGTGTTTTGTTTTAAAGAGAAAACCACCACAATGAAAATTGAAACTATAAATCACTAGTTGCAATACTCTCATTCTGAGTTGCTAGTTGTTGTTTAACCTCAAAACATAAACAACCTACACTTGAGTCTCTTTACATAGAAAACAATCTGACCTCAGCTTTACCAGCTGCTCAGATTCCCAAGATATTATTAACCACAAGGTCACATTTTATGGGGGAAAATGTAACTAAAATTTTCACCCTGGTTGAATTGTAAGTGATCTTAAATGATTTTATTTAAATTCCACCGAGATAAAGTCCTTTCACCAGGATACTTTTCTTGAGTTTGCTGAAGGAGGGGGTGTTTTGGGGGGCTACAAAGCCGCAGGCAGCATCGTAACCATTCCAGTCAACTTCGTGTGTGTGTGTGTGTGTGTGTGTATGTGCGTATCGGAGGAAAGTTTGTATACAAGCAAATGCCTAGAAGAAAAGGTTTGCTGTGCTTGATATTTGGCAGGTATGTAGACCTAGGTGTGAAGTTGTGCCCTATTGCTTTTGGTGCCAATATAATGCATAGAAATAGGTGGGCAGGGCTGAACAATCTTAACATGGCGATATATCTTTTCAGGATGGCTGACAAGCTTCATTTGGTATGGGTTATCTAATAGGCAGAGGTGAAATATATATATATATATATATATATATATATATATATATATATATATATATATATATATATATATATATATATATATATATATATATATATATATATATATATATATATAGGTCGAACGTGGTAAGATCGACTGTTCGACGTTCGACCTATCTAATTTGCGTAATATATCATATTACGCAAGTATTCCCCAAATAGCTTATCGGTAAATTATAACAGTAAGGAATCGAAACATATTTCGTCTGATCTTCACATCTGTTAAGTAGCGGAGAATGAATGGTGTAAAAAGTGGGAAAGAGGGGAGAGATAATAAACCCTCCATGTAAAATTTACTGTTGTGTGAAAAAAGTTAGTTAATGCAAGCATTTCCAAAAATTGGGTTACCCGGCCCACTGGCTTGGGATTTTCACCTATGATCGTGAGTATAAATTTAAAAGTTAATGGTAAACTTAACTGGCGTCACGTTTTGGGAACGTTTGGCGTTCAGGGTATCATTTTTAAGAGATAGAAAGATATTACGGCGTCAATGTGCATGCACAGACAATTACACCTTTTACAGCTTAGACTTCATTTGAAATTAATTTAAATTTTAAATTTAAACCAATTTTAAATTCAAGTTAATTCACATTTATCTTCTCCGTTCTCAATGGAGAAGTACTTGGAAAGCCGATCTGGAGCGTGGAATGGGTAGGAGCAAGGGGGAGACATTTTTGCAGAACTTTCACTCACATTTCCTGCTGGCAAAATGCTCTGATGATGATTTAAGGCCATCGGAACTAGCCAGAAATCCATTGTACAAAGAATGATCGTGTATCGATCACAACGTCATTATTACGCAGTGTGATTATAGCCAGAGCTGCAATTAAGCTATCAAGAAGGAGTTAATGCCAAAGTTTCCGATGTCGGGGGATTAGGAATTATTCCACAGAAACATTTCGATATTAAACAGTTACATTTAATTGCCCGCAATCTAGCTTACTCTTACTTGATTGAGACCAGGTTGCAATTACACTACCTTTCAGGATATCGTAGACTGCCCGGACAATACAAGCGTAAACCTCACTAAGTATTTCTTATGGCAGAATTACACTTTCGACACATTTCACCAGCCGTAGGAATGTGTTTTGAAATGTCTGTGATACGCTACCTTGTGCACACGTAGATATATAATAAACTAACTTACACATAAGTATATTAAAACGCGTTTGGGTGTATTATGTGGGTAAGCATGGGCGTAGGAGCTAAAGTTGATAGGAAGAGGGGGCTGTAACAACTTGCCCGAAATATATAACCAAAAATTTCCGCGCGCTCCAGGCGCATTCAACATGTTAAGGTACATATCATATAGGTATGCATCGTTTATCCCCGCATTCCTATTACATACAATCATTTGCCGTGTTACTACCCTTCCATATCGGTTATAATATTTGGGGAAGTCGTTACCATTATAATGATAATAATCTGTGGCGTAACCAGGATTCCTCTCATGGGGGTGGGGGTATTCATTGTGTCTGCATGCCGTATTGAACCCGTTAAAAATGTTAGAATTCTGACCCCTCAAAATTGGACTTTCGTGGGGTAGGATTATATGTCACTTTCTAACGCCCGAGGCTATCTCCATCGCAGAGCCAACTAATTATCTCTTTCCAACAAGATGTATCACATGTCATGAACTGGACAATGGCAAAGTCCAGTCTTGAGGCAATTGGTGTAATAGAGAAGGGAAAAGAGGTTTTTAGTAGTTTTAAGGAGACCAATACCTCATGGTGATCGTCGGCCTGGGGAGGGGTCTAAGGGGTGGGGTGTCCCTCCTCCCCTTCGAAAAAAAATGTGTTAAAAGTTTAAATATTTTAGGTACTAAAAAAAATCGGCATCAGTAAGGGGGGATGGCCCAACTGGGACCTAAATACACCACTGATACACATAATATAAGTTCAATCATTAAAAAACACACTGGTGAATTAATACCGAATATATAGGTGCTGGTGCAACTCAAATCAGAACTTTACTTTAATTACCAAGGAAGTTTCTTAAACTATTGATTACCATTTAGCTACGTCATTGCATTATTTTTCTTTCAGTAGGTACCCAAAGAATTTTCAGCATATTGTCCGAATTTCCGGCGGAAAGCATACAGGTAAGTTTCGACTCTACAGATGATAAGTGAGGGCCGAGCTGCATGCTTACAATGTGCTTATATTATGACTGTGAGTTGTTCGATTGTACAAATGTTAAATAGTGTTCTATGTAAGTGAATATTAGAAGGAAGGTTAACGCATGTAATGAGATATCAAAATGAAATATTCCACAACTTTCTTTTGTCCATAGGTTATATGTTACCGTCTTAGAAATTGTTACAATTTGTACATTGCCCTCTTTGAACCTAAGTTCATATATCGAAAATGTTTGAAACTCTTGTATTCATAAATTTGTGAGTACAAATGTTATAATCTGTATATGTCAAATTGTGACATCGAATGAGGAACTTGCCAGATATATTTAAAATTATACTTTGTTTCTTCAACTTCCTATTCCAGACAGTTAAGTAACGCTAATATATCTCGAGGGGCTCATTTTGGAAGGTAAACATGTTTTTTAGATACCTTTTTATGAACAATTTGCCAATGGTTTACCTCCACTAAAATCTGTTTGAAAGACAAGTTCAACTTTACCAATGAATTCCAGAGAACTATTTCAAACTGCAATCGACCTTTATTTGAGGAGCCTGTTACATTGTTTAAAGATACTTTACCACTATGTCAATGTATACACAAGATGATTTGCTTTACTTGGCAAAGCTTATATTTAACTGTATCTTCAAACTTGGTGCACTACCCCCCCCCCCCCGCTTCCCGTTCCAACTCTTTGCACTAATAGATTTAAATAGGCATGTGCTTGTTGGGACTAAGACTAGCATTGCAATCATATTAGCAGCCAAATGTTTATTACTTGAACTAGAATCTTAAAATTCTATTTCATTTTATTCAGCAGTTTTCTATTACTTTCTTAACCAGCACATCACGGTATGCAACATTGTGACATCGAATGAGGGACTTGCCAAATGTATTTAAAATTATACTTTATTTCTTCAACCTCCTATTCCAGAAAGTTTAGTAACGCTGATATACGTTAAGGGGCTTATTGTGGAAAGTAAACATGTCTTCTGGATACCTTTTATGAACAATTCACCTGCCGTTTGCCTCCGCTACCAAAATCTGCTTGAAAGACTATCCCAATTTTGCTAATGACTTCCAGAGAACTATTCCAAACTACAATTGACCTTTATTTAAGGAGCCTATTACATTGCTTAACGATACTTTACCACTGTGTCAAGGTATACTCAAGATAATTTGCTTTACGTGGCAAGTAGTCCCCCGCTTCCAGTTCCAACTCTATGCACGGATAGATCTAAGTAGGCATGTGCTTTTTGGGATTAAGACTAGCATTGCAATCATACAGGTAGTCAAAATTTTCATTATTTACACTAGAATCTTAAAATTATTTTTGATTTTACTCAGCAATTGCCCGTGACTTTGTAAACCAGCACATCACAGTATGCAACTTTTTTATGTATCCAACGCCTACGGTTTCGTTCATTAGATGGATAACACAACTCTATATCAAAATATTTGTGTCGATTGATACAACATTCAATACATTTCCCACATTTTACAGTTTGCGGATAGATAAGCCTAATTGTTCTTAGTTGGGAACATATAGTATAACTGCATTCATGATAAATGTCACCTGTTACATTTCACATAGCTGGTAAGTCTTACGTAATATTACCTACCATAACATGGTGAATTTTTGATAGGTTTAATAATCCTGCAACAATGTTTAACGAACCCGGAAATAAGAAAGGCCCCTGACAATGTGCAATTCAGCCTATACTTTACTATACATTTAAAACCACAAGGTTGTAGCTAATTTTAAATCCAGTAAGGAAATGTGTACAACTCGGTCAGATCCGTGGGTTGGGAAAGCCAAATTGTATATCCGATACCATCTGTGATAAAAGCTGGTATAGACTGCCCATGCTGGGCATCTTCCCTTACCATTTCATCTTGACGCTGTTCTTTGGTTACATCATATGCTGCGATAGCGTGCTTTACACTTCCTACTCTATCAATGTTCCATATTATTATATGAACACCGCATCTCTTTTGCATACGGAACGAAACTGATAACATTTTGTACCTCCATTAACAGGTATTGGGACACAATATTGAATATTTGAAGACCTTATTTTAAAAACTGACAAATCATTGACAACCTATGGTTATTTGTACAGATCAGATTTCACACAATTCCCACCAAATCCTTTCAGACCCCTGACACATCCCCGGTTCTTTAATGCTGGAATAAACAACGACAGAAGCAATACAGATCTGGCATGTGCTTTCTTCGACTTACATCTATAACAAATGCAAACAGTCATCCTGGAAAATAGTAAGGAACTCGTGATGATATTTGAAGGGGGGGAGGGGGTTATTTCAGAAGAAAACCAAACGTATATCGATGCTCAGTAAGTTACAAGAATATGGACGGCCTCTTCAATGCACCTGGTAGCGTAATTTAAAACAATGTTATGTTCCTTCAAATTGACTATCGACAGTGTTAAGCCGCGGTCACACTACAACGAATTCGGATCGGATTCCGATCCGATTTTTGTGAGTTTTTATTAAAATCTTCTCCATCTCTGGTCAGAAAGAGCCCAGAATTTGCCAATCAGTGTAAATATATGATTTGCATCAGAGGTCTATGAAAATAAAATGTTAACTGATTTTTTTCGTGACGTCACACCGACAAACAGCTTTTATCGGACACGCGTTGTCCGATAAAAGCTGTCTGTCGATGTGACGTCACGAAATAATTCGTATAAATTTAATTTTCGTAGTCCTGCGATAAAAATCATATAATTACACAGGTTGGCAAATTTTGGGTTCTTTCCGACCCGAAATGGAGAAGATTTTAATAAAAACTCACAAAAATCGGATCGGAATCCGATCCGAATTCGTTGTAGTGTGACCGCGGCTTTATACCTAATGGCGATATCGTCCGAAGGGCTAATTCAGATGAAGCAGACACAAGGAACCACTGTATTTACTTCGTATCCCTATTAGTCTAGTAAAACTTTTAAGGGCCAAATTTGGATAGCTTTATGTCGGCAAATTACGTTGACTCGACGAAACGGGTACTTGCATCTCTCTCGGGCCTCTGTTTGCACTAAGCAATGCCTGACACATCGTGAAATTACGGGACAAACTAAAAAGAGGGCAAAAAACATTTTTATTTAAATTGTGAAACTTTTTTGTTTCTTGTTGGTTTTATTAAATTTACGTTACGTTATAGAAAACCCTCAAGTGACATTATTACATGCAGATATTAGACTGTGTACTGCATAAAGAATTGCAAAGCTAAAACATATTCGAAACTTACCTTTTCGTGGAAGGAAATAAAATGAAAAGAAAGTAAACTGTACGAAAAACTTTAAAAAACAAATGTGAGGTATTGCTTGATATAAAAATATGAATGCCCGATGAAAAAAGGTGGACAATAAGGAAATAGATATTATACGTAATCATTTTTATACCAGAAAGCCAAAGGGCTTAATGATTCCTTTCTCTAAAAACATTTTTCAGTACGTGTACACACTTCGCGGGGTTTTCAATTGACATAAGTCCTGCTTTAGAAAAGTCCTGCTAGCTACCTCCCACTTCAGGGTAAAACCTCATATTACTCACAACAGGAGTTACGATCCTGAATTGACGCAGGACGTAACAAGGAGCCATCAGAGGGCCTTGCAATAATGATAGCAAGATCTGACATGAATGGGTCAACAAGATGTAAAAGACTTGCTATGAGAGGCTTCAACAAAAGCAAGTGATGTCAGCTATTTAAGAGATCCGCATAAGGCTCCTTCAGACAAGATTTGAAACAATATTCATCAGCTGGGCAACTGATTTTGATGGTATACCGTGCCAGGTGGTAGGTAAGTCAATTATAACATCAATCAAGGTTACGCTTTACGAGATATCCTATTGGAGCATCCATATTTTAAGTATGAACTCCATCAACGATACCCTTCTTGAGATATGTTATTTGTAATTAGTTTACAAGGTTTTACGATTTGACCTCTAAAAATCCCAGATACCCTTTGACCTATACCAAAACAATAAGGCTTATCTGCTGCTAACGTATCCATATGCCAATTATAAAAATTACCCATGGCTCTTATCTCGGGATACCACATTTTCCAAAAAGAAAAATCAGTTTCTTACCTCTAGTGACCTCAAATATCTCTGACCTCTTCTAAAAACAACAGGATCATTTCCCTTAATATACAAAGATATATACAAAGTATGAAAGGTAGCCATCATTTTCACCTTGAGATATCGTGTCTTCAAGCAATTTCTGAGGTTTTCATACTTTCACCTCTGGCGATCTGAGATTACCTTTGATATTGACCGAAAACAAGAGATTCATCTACTGATCGTAACGCCCACGCACGTCAAGTACAAGAAACGTCCATGCTTTCTATCTTGGGTATCGTGTTTACAAGGTGTTTGACATCTAGTGACATTAACTGACCTCTCAACTCTACGAACAACAATAAGGCTCTGCCTTTTAATATGATAACATTACATACCAAGCACGAAAGGTATCCATCTTTCTTATCTCGAGATCCCGTGTTACAACCAAAGAGTCACAAACACACACATGCACACACACACGCACACCCACATTGGTCAACGTGGTTGTATGGATTTTCTTCGCCTTTGGTAAATATCAAAAAAAAAGAACTAAGTTTTGTTGCAGTCTACTTTACCAATTTTGGATAAGAGAGTCGATAAAGGCAGTAACTGCAGAATACACCTCACACACAATCTATATTTTTGGAAAACGTAAGTCTACGGAATTTAAGCCAAAATTGTTATTTAAGAACGCCTCATCTTTGGGTATATTATCACTCATCTTTAGATAACACTGAGAACTTTTGGTAACTTACCTTTTGAAAGGTATAGCAGCCAGCGGTCAATGTTTGCAAGCAGGGGCGGACTGAGCAGTCGGGCAACCGGGGACTGCCTGCGGGCCCACACAGATAGGGGGCCCACACTGTTATTCGGAAATTTTAATGAAAATCAGAAAATTCGGAAATCCAGGGAAATAACAAATCGGAGAAAATAGGAAATAGGCTGAAGCTCGGAATCCAAGACTTAGATCAACACTAACACAAAGCCATTTGGAACCTCTGATGCTTATTGCAGTTGAAAAAGACATTGCTTGCAAACGAAAAACTGAAAAAGATAACATCATAAACAGAATTGCAAAGTCTTCTAGTGAGTTGAGTACACTTCTCTTGATTTAATTAAGTATTCTTTATTAACTATATTTCTCCAACCTTACACTGATTGGTGAACAATTGTCTGATAATTTACACAACATTTATTCTTATAAAAGTCATAAATTCACATGCAACCTTTATGTTTGATAGATATAATAGAATAAGTGGTTAAATACTTGCTATTATTAAAAATTTTAAAGTTGTAACTTGTTACTGTCTTTAATGTATATATACTGTTAGTAACATGCATGTATAATAAACGTGTATTATGTTTTACTTAAATCATATTATAATAATTGTATTTAAACATAACACGATCTGTTTACTTTAATTAAACATTAAACTTTTTTGAAAAGTGAGCTTTCTTAATGTGAAGACTGGTATTGAGTTGGTAACCTATGTGGGATAGGTTGTGACCATTATTACTAGTGTCGGTAAGGGAAAGTTGATTCAGGATGGTAAGGAGGAGGGCCCCGGCCATTTTCCCCGGGGGCCCAGTTCATTGTCAGTCCGCCCCTGTTTGCAAGAGACTAGGGAGAAATTCTCTTTGCTAAGATATGTTTTCAAGAGGCTACTGTGATACCCAGTAAAAACAATCTTAGCAACTTAGTATTACCTAGCTTGTTTGGGCTAATATTTGAGTGGATACAAGGATATGAAATCCGAGGATACTCAGTGACTTTGCTGCCTCGCAGCCCGTAAGAACAGCGCTTCAACGCCTCGCAGCCCGTAAGAACAGCGCTTCAATGTCGCGGGGCATTCTGCAAATGTGCCCGATAACAGAGCAAATTGGATAAAATTCAATGCATGAACAAAACAATGAAGAGGGATTAAACTGAATATTAACACATAAAGGCAGTTGGCCGTACAACATGCGAGGTTTCATTATCCCCCAAAAGTGATTTTTGTATTATTCCAGAGACAAAATAAAAACTGTATCTTTCAACAATCATTAAATTAATAACTTTAGAAACGTATGAAAGTTGCAATCGGTTGCGTCCGCAACATGCTAGGTAGTAAAAACTCAGACTCTCACATGTGTACACGTTAGAACTATGATTTGTAGCATTTCTTTCCTATCTGAAATTTACAGTTTTCGTCTTCTATTTGGTGTGGATTCATTCAAAAAACTTTGAAAAACAAAATGAAATTGACGAAGCGAAAAAGTATAACCGACCGATGAAAGTGAACTGTGAGGGTATATATCCTACAGACGTTTGTTCTGACACCAACGCCAGTAGATAACCATGACAGCCACGACCAGTTCAAGTTGAAAATTTACTTAAAGTTATTGTTGTTTTGGATGTCACACTTGGGTTAGCGATTTTTGCTAGTGTTCAACATTCATACTTGACAGATATTTGGTTATATAAGTAGATTTTTTGACATGTTTGTGGTATATTTAACTGCGTAAGGAATGGGACTAGATGTCGCGAACTGCACACGTATCTTAACGTTAGTGTAAAAGTGACTTGTTGGAACTGTGTCAGGGTGCAAAACATGACATGTTAAAACTCGTACTGAAAAAAATGAGTTATCTTTCGTTTTAGAAAAAGTCAAGAGTGCTGTGTAGTGAACTTTTAACCACGTCCATGTCAAATACACGAAAAGTTGCGGCCATGGAGCTAAAACATATGTAGGCTTACGACAGCTGATTCAGTTTATACAGTTGCGTGACACGTAGCGTTTTCTTAAGTACACAGACAGGCGTAGCTTGAGCTGTTAATGATGAGAAGGGCCGTTTTCAGAAAACTTTGGCAAATTCTTTTTTTCTTTTAGTTTTCTTTAACTTTGATTACTTTTATTGTCATTGTAGTCATTGCATGAAAAGTTTTATCCATAAACATGTTAGGTGAATTGACATCTGAACAAAACATAACACAATTATTATTGAAACGATGCACCTAAGCCATTTCATACTCTAATTTATTAAAAAAAAAATAAATTAGAGTCTGAAATGGCTTCGGTGTGTCGTTATTGTTCAATGAGGGCTCTACTAAACATCAGGTGCCTCAACCATGAAGTTAAACAAAACATACGATTTTATGATTTTCTCTTTTTCGATACATAAAAAATACTTAGATATCGACCTTTGATCTATAATTAAAAATGCGTATGCAAATGTAATGTTAGCTTCAATAGCTAGGTAGGCCGACATGGTCGTCAAGTTTATTTTGATCGAACTTATGACCTGTGACCTTTATACGTAGTTACCAAATAGCGCTAGCTCAATCTTTTCCCGGCATTCTCTACGTGACTTAGCAAACATACTGACAAGTATATAGTGGCTGCAATACCAACGTAAGTTTCATTTGACCTTTGACCCTTAACCCTAGTCTTTAACGTATAAAATCACTGATAGTATATGCACAAGTTTTCATAGTTGGGCACCCACCTCCTAGTTTTGAACCTGACGTAGTGTAGGCTTTAGTAGGAGTTACCAGAACACGTTGTTGCAACCTTTAAGCATATTTGACCTATACCTTCAGCTCATAGCAACCAAGAAGCACAATTTCAAACACCGAATCATTGTTTCCTACGTATTTTGTGTACTAATGACCTTCAACATCTGATAAGCAAATAACATTAGCGTAAGAATGTATGTATTTTGTAGCCGGGAGGGCATTGCCAAACATAGGCTACATAAACGCTCTGCTGTAAGGATATTCCCTAACTCTAAGCAACTTTTTAATTGTACATTTCAGTAACGTGCGATATTGTGTTGAAATGTCAAAAAAAAAAACCCCAAACAGTCAAAAAGCGCTTGTAATGATTATTGTTCTGTGAAATTGATGCATAGGAAAAAAGGGGAATATTACAAAAAAAAAAAAAAAAAAACACATTGGCTCGTGACATGCAATATGTAAATAACGGTGTCAGTACTAGAGAGTGCGGCGCGAAAACGGGTGCCCACATTCGAGAGTGAGGTTGTCAGCCACGCCCCCTCTTTTGCTATGTCTACGACTATTTGGCAAGAATGGCTTATTTGAACTTTGACACTTGACCTATGTCTCATCCAATCACGCAAACGCAAGTTTCTACCAACTTTTGGCTTCATCATACTTCCTGTTCAAAAGTTCGCGAGCATTATCTCATTCACACATATTCTTACGGACACAGATTCTTATGACAACATCATGGTGCAAAAAGTACATAGTGGTCGCATGGTTGCATAAATTCCTTTTGCCATTGACCAGGATATATTAATACGCTAATAATATAAGCATTAAATCGCTGAAAGCCGTAGAAAGCTTAGCAATATTACAAGAAGTATAAATGAAATGTAACTCTGACAAATTTCACACAACAGAAACAGTATATCAAAAAGAGTCATAGATGTAACGAAGACAATTGAAGTTGATTGTTGGTCTTCTAATTTAGATTTTAATACGGATCACACGCTTAAATACAGATCAGCAATGCCACCTATTGAAAGAGACGGAACGACTCAGCATCACTGCTAAATATTATGTTCATCTGTTCTAGTTGATAATTGAAGATTACACGTAGGCATGTTTTGATAGACTCCCTTATTGGCAAGTAAGTATGTAATTCTCTATATGAAGCATTCGTTTTGCTCTTTAATTTGAAGAGGCAAATTTGTGGTGAAGAATGCGAATTCCTGCAATCTAGAGCGCCTGAAGAGCAAAATTTTCTGACCAGCCCCAACCATGGTGGGGGCTGAGGTCGGGTTTCCTGTTGTATGCTGCAAAAGTGCAAAATGCCTTCTTAACAGCTTAATTAAGGACCCGCTTCCTATGAAAACTTCGTACGTCTGCCCCTGTTTGCCTTAGATACAGCTAGCTTCAAGCCCTCTTTAGCATGGATTTCGCTCTTTCCAATTATTATCCTCTCTCTTAGCCTAAGATCCTCCCCTGCGGCCCTCCACCTCTTTTTAGCATCTCCCCTTGGCTCTCACCTTCAAAAAATTTGAGAACCACTGATGTTGACGTAGAAATAATGATGGCGGACTCCTTGTACGGTGACAACTTAAAATGCGTTTCTCTGTAGAATAAGACTCTATTAGAACAGGTCTCTCACAGCTCCCTGATTAGAACACGCACATTCCAAAACGCCTAGTCATCAATAATGATACAGAACGTGAACAAACGGCATTAACAAAAGAATCGTTGACCTGTATCTTTCAACTGTAAGACACACGAACCACTCACCTGCAGAGTCAACGTTCTGTTACTTTATCGTCATGTTTGTCTTACGTTTTTCACTTGCAACTACTTATAACCTCCAGCTAGTCGGTCATAGCACACTTTCAGTCATGAAAAAGGGACTACAACTGCCGTGTGTTTTAAACGACTCAACTGATTATTCGCCACGCATCGTTCAAACTTTCCCATTTTGGTAGGAACCTGGGGTAATGTCGGAGAAACTTCCGGCATTCCCAATATTTTAGGCTTCGAAATGAAGCTTGACACGGGGATTAAATAACATTAATAACCAGTCACACAATAAAAACAATTAGGGGGCGCAAAGTATTGTAATTTCACTTCTTCAGTAGCAATACATCCGCGTCAGGTGTCCGTACCGAGAGAGAAGAACACATATGATAAGGTTACTCATTAAATGTTCTAACCGTAATGCGAAGCTCACTGTAACTGTTGAAGAGAGGTGGCAGCAGCTGGGAGTGCATGGCTCTAAACAGGAGAGTTTCTCCAATGAAAACCCTATTTTTTTGGACATGCTCAGTGTCGGTTCTTCCAGTCCGTTCAATAATTCTATTCCATTTAATAAAATGGTACAACCCCTTCTCTCGTCACCAAGAAACTTTAAGTTACACTACACGCGGTTTTATATAAAGAAGGGGAATTTAATCCCACATGGATTATCACACGACCGAATTGTACTCCTTTGAGATAGGGTAGGATAAGTTGAACAAGCTTCAGATCGACCGCCCCCCCCCCCCCTTAAAGAAAAGACACTTAATTAGCTCGGAACCCTGCACTTCAAACATGTACCGATATAAAGGAAGAAAATGGTACAGTAACACACCTTTCTTCCCAATCGGATCCTCAACCTCCTTCTGTCGACAATCGTTCCAGCATTTAGCTTTAATATTAACCAAGAGTTACATTTATGTTTCTTACAACACTTTTATCAAATGCGTATTTTTTTTGGTTTTATCTTTTTTTAAATAATATAATAAAAATATAGGTAAAGAAGTTTTTCATTTCTGAGGACAGAGACTTTTGATAGCAAAGACTACGAAGCTCTAGATAGGAAGTGGTGAAAAATAATTTTATTACGTACGTACGTAATAATTATCACGTACGTAGGTGATAGTTTTTACTACATACGTAATAATTATCAGGGTCGAACGTAACTTTTTATACAGTGTAGATACAATGCAATGGTAATCAGCCTATTTATTTTGAAGGGTTTCATTTTAAGCCAGTATCTCACGAAGACAAATTTGCACGTTTATTTTTGCGACTATTGCGCTTTGGAAGGCAAATAGTCGCTAAATTAAACGTGCGAGTTTGTCTTCTTGAGTACAGTTACAATCTCGCGAAGACAAATTCGCACGTTTATTGTCGCGACTATTGCATTTTCAGAAACGCAAAAGTCGCAAAGATAAACGTGCAAATTAAGTGAGTATAACTCACGTGAAGACGGAAACGCCAAAGCTACGTCAAACAGTCGCAAAATATTAGCACTAACTTCGTACTAACTTATCACTAATGACGTGAAACAACCTAGAAAAACCAGAGACCATTCGGCCTAGTAACGATTCTTCAAAGCGCACGACGTTAGTTCTACATTAGTGCTACATTAGTGAGAATATCTTAATAACACTTTGCTATCATGTGACATTTGACATTCGCAAAATCGTCGCAGAACATTTTTAACATGTTTAAAGCCGCCGACGATGCTTTTGGGATTCCGGCGAATACAGGCGACAGTTTTGCTACTGTTTTACTAATATTTGGCGAATTTGCGAAATTAAGTCGCAAATATACGCAAGTGAATTTTTTCTTCGTGAGATACTAGCTTAGTTAGGGTAGTAAATGTGGACACTTCAATTGTGTACTAAAGGCCTATTTGGACAATGGACTACATAAATTCACTTATCTGCCAAGTAGGACTTAATGCTGAAAACAACTATCTTCCAGGCATGCCATTAACTGAAATTCCTTACATAAGCGGAGTGAGTCTACAACTTTCTGAGGGCAAGGGCCAAAATGCGTACAATGGGTTGAGGCCGAAGGCAGCAAGGGATGATCTCAGGATTAGAGAGAGGATAGTCTCACAAAGGCGACTTCATATGTAATAGGTCCCGCAACTCTGTCTGTAGCAAACAGTGTCAGAGCCTTAGGGGTACGAATTTTTAGTAGAAGTTTTTAAGAGGGCTACCTGCAACTTTACAGAGTCTTATGGGATCAACCTGACTTCAGCCCGACCATCGTCGGGGTTGAGGTCAGAAAATCTGGCTTTCCAGACGCCCTACATGGCAGGAAACCATACTTGAAACTACAAATTTGTAACAACTATTTCGTATGGCGAAAGGGTTTTCCCGACAAGGTGGCTAATCTCCCCAACGGGAGTGAGAAATGCAAAGCCCCGAAAAATGTTGCCGAAAGGATGGACGATGCAAAACTTGAGGCGCGCGAAGGGCGTTCAAAAGTTTGGTTTGGGCATTCTATATGAAGACAAATTAAAAATTTTGGATTTTTATTGATCAAGAGACTGCCATCCTTCAGAGCAAATCCAAGAAACTCGTCGGATCGGCTGGTCCTTGTCGAGAGATTACTAATACTTTATCATACCTCTTAAGGCCCCTGACGAAACTGGCATTTCATTAAGGGGGAAGTCTTTCCGACGGAGTGTAATTTCCAAGACGTAAAATCAATTCAGGGACAGCACCGATAGGGCCCCGAGGCCGCGTTTGAAAATCACTGCATTAGCGCATTGATAGTGCATGTACAGCGGCGGATCCAAGGCCTCGCCTGGAATATTTGGAAAAAGAAGCTTTGTAAGTGATAAAGTGGGCTTTGTCTTTGGGGTGCCTTAAAGTTATAATAAGAATAAATATATTTCCTGCATTTTAATCAGTAGTAAAACCCCGAATTAGTATATTGTCAGTCCGGGCCTTGTCAAACTGTGATTTTTTATTTCTGTGGTCTGCTTAGTGTCCATGCAATGCTATTTGCAAGTATAGCAACCCAAGGCCTTTAGGGATATTTCCCTGGATCGTTACTGGGGTTTTCCTTGGACCTCACCAGGGCCCTTCGAGGCCACTGGGTCCCAACCCCATCAGGGGATCACCTTGTGCCACAACGACTCTTTCAGCACGGCTCAGTCCTTCATGCTTGTGTGCCCCTTTGGTGGAACATTTTGCCACCCAGTGCCCCTATATTAAAAATCTGGTGACGCCACTGCGCAGGAGATACCTGACGACTAAATTTGTTAAGGACTGCTGTCTCTGATGGCTTTTTTTGGTATATACGGGCTTAACTTGATTGGAACTTTAAGATAACTAGAGCACAGGCGCTCGGTACTAGTATAGACTGGCCAAGAGTGTATACAGTAACTGCATAGCCAACATGGACAGTTGGACCACCTAAATGGACAGTATTTATCACCCTAGTAATTTCCTGCAGTCAATCACCCTGTGGTTGTATGAAGGCCAATTAGTGCACAATTAAAGTATCTAGAATAATCTACCCTGAAATGGAACCCTTTAAATTAAAATAAATGGGCTTATTACCATCTACGTTCGTATAATAAGAGTCACGTACGAACTTGATAATTATTACCTACGTATGTAATAGATATCACGTACGAACGTGATAAATTATTACGTACGCAGGTACGTAGTAAATATCACTTAATAATTATTACGTATGTACGTAATCAAATTATTTTCACCATGTCCTATCTAGAGCTTCGTAATAGACGTATCATGTGCACTAAATAACAAAAGAGTAATGATTATTTTAACAAGCCACACAGCCTTGTCTCAGTGCTGTTTCTGGGAAACGATTTCTAGCATGTTGCCTATTGCGATGTCATAGTGAGGGCCTTTGGAAGACGATGGCAATTTGGTAGTTACAATTGCACCTAAAATGAAGCAGTACCACCCCGTCGAATTTCATCACTGAGTGAAAATCAAAGCGGGTTTGGTCCATCTGAAAAAAGTTCCCAAATATAATGACAAAAGAGTTCAACACGGCTTAACCTTATCGCGTTTACAGTAGGATGCCGTTACTTGGACTACTAACAACTCCCTGGTAGACTAAGGAAATGAACTGCTTGTTTCTTACCCAAACATATCTAATATTTCCTAATTAGCCAAAGAAATGAGTTAATGACAAACCACGCTTTTTGAAAAAATGTCTTATTCGGTGTGTAAGGTGGTTTTGAATTCAAGTTTATCTTTGTTTCATGTATGAGATTTCCGTAGCTCTTGCAGAGGCCGCAAAATTACAGTTGATCTTGGGTAATTTTTAAGGAGGCAGGAGATGTTTGAAAGGAGCGACAACTTTGCAAAGATCTTTTGAATTGAAGTGGTACTTGATAATGAAATGAATTTTTGGGGGGACTTCGACTTGAAACTGTGTATGCAATATCTATGTTTACACAGATTGAACAATTAACGTTGGACTCAGCAAATAATAAAAATAATGATTAATACAGCTTGCATAGAGAACAAACTGTTCACCTTTTATGGAAAACAATGTTTAAAATAAACTAGCAAGTTCTAAAGTTTGGCTACTTTTTAAACTTTGCCGACTGGTCGTAGATCTGCCGACTGACTGTCTGACAAGGATGGGGGTGTCACACTTTGCACGCTTCCCCATAGCTAAGCTCTTACAAGTTGCCATCAACTGTACTGGAGTGATATTTATTTTTACGTTTGTTGTTGTCAAGTAGTTTATAGTTTTAAACTATGTCGTACGATATTTATTTTAAGTTTTCTTCACAAATTTATCAAAGTAATTCATTTGTACAACCGACTCTGTTTTCAAATTTTTCGAAGTTTATCCTGACAAGCTAGCTTTCTCGAACATAGGAATAACGTTTACTTAGGCATCTTAACGCAATCGTAATGAACGAATAAGGCAAGGCATACTTATTTTTAAGATACCCGATGGTTATAAATTAAAAGATAAACATAAAACTTAGCTCAAGTAAGCAACGAAAGGCGTTTAAAAGCCCTATAGGGTTGTTATCTGGCTGTATGGCAGATAGGAGCTTTGTTTTGCTAACTATAACCATTACCCAGTAAAGCATTATTACCTACGATAATTGAACAGAAGCAGTGGGTATGTAAACCTGACCCGACGAACCACCGCCGCAAACAATAGACTGACGCTGCTTTCCTTCTTTGTATCGGAATAAGTTTATTTAGTTGTATGGAATCGATTCCAAGGTCACAGCCAGGGAGTTGAAGGGGAATTCCCAAGCACCTTTTCTTAAAATAGGCTATTGAAGTACCAAACAAGTTTACCTTAGAAGTTAATTATAAGCATAAAACTCAAGATGAGACCTGAAGTAGAAGTCCCTGCCGTTTTGCCCCTAGTGTTTTTGGGAAGAACGGTACTTATAACGTTTGGATAAAATGTTTCGGATTTCGAAGCGGGTAGAAAGAGCAGGCAATGGGAGCCTTAAACGAAACGCTTCTTTAAAGTCACTGTTCCATACATGACGATAAATAATCACTTATTTTGTTTCTTTTTTTAATAATACAGGGTATTTGTAAGGTGCAAGGTGTCAGATAGATATGTGACGAGCTTCTAAGAGATTTTGTTTTAATAAAATTAACTAGGTTTTATACTAACTTTTCGAGATATTAATACTTTGTTAGAGTATTTTCAGACACAGAAAGATGGTTTTCCTAGTGTTTTCACTAGAAACGTATATGAGCATTGTATGTAGAAAAGAAAGTTCGGGCCTGCTGACAAAATACGCCTGAATTACTGAGTTCAAAGTACATAGCATAGTTACTAAAATCAACATGAATTTGTCTACTGTGCAAAAGTCAGTTGCCGTTTCGGTCTCTAGTGGAAACCACTTTTATCTATTCGGACAACCACAAGAGGTCTCGAGAGAGGGGATTCAGAATCACTGATCTTGATCAATGAAGTTGGCAATGGAAGGCACCACTCTTGTTTTTCGGGAAAGTTGTAATAACACTTACTGCAGAAAATCATCCACTATATTGTGGGTGGTAAAATGCCAGCGCGGACCCAATGGTGACACAACCCACACGTGTCCAGCCCTTCCTAATTATTTATCCGGTTAAAAAATAAAATGATAAAATGTAAGGCACTGACCCTGTATCAAATAAAAAAATAAATAAATAAAACAAACATTTCTTTATTTTGTTCCAGATTTTTTTCAGACATTTTCTATCAACAAGACTGGCTACTTAAAGCCTAAATATCATAAATTACTGGTTTGCCTATGGTAATATTTGTAAATAGCTATAAGTAAGACCACTAATAGGCTATACTGCGAAAGAACTTTGCACGCACTTTTCACTAAAATCAAGGCAACCAATTTCATCACTATGTCTACTAGTAATAAGGATACTACTCCTTCGTTGATGCCATATCTTCAAAGGTCCTACCAATGTTAAAATAATCTGGGTTATATTTTCAACAACTATCGCAGTTAAAAGGCCATAACTTTTTTCAAAAGCGTCTTACAAAGATATATTATCGTACAATTCACATGTTAAATTGTACTTTCCTCTCAACCCCACTCTGGCAATTAAAGGTCATGAGCAAAAACACCCCTTTGTTACAGCTCTCCGTGAAGCTTACTCAAATTTGGTGTCACTACAGAAGTCAGTTGTGCTATCGTGGGTCCCGAGTCACGTGGGCATACGCGGAAATGAAAAGGTCGACACACTTGCCAAAGAAGCCCTACAGATGGACGTCACTAACATGTACTTGCCGCACACTGATTATCGTCCTAAGATCACTTGCTATGTGAAATCGAAATGGCAAGAACTGTGGGATTCCTTCCTCTAGAACAAACTATACCATGTAAAACCAACGGCCGGGACTGTGGGTAATACTGCCCCAGTAAGCGGAGAGATGATTTAGTCCTGACTAGAGCTCGATTGGCTACACTTACCTTACCCATGCCTATTTACTCCATGGGGATGAGAGACCATATTGCATCCCCTGTGATTGTGCTGTCACCGTCAGTCACATTCTCGTTGACTGTTATGAATACTCCCATATTCGTCAGAAGTACTACACTGTACCAAACCTGAAGATATTATTTGAGCAGACAGACCCTTCTCTCATTTTGGGCTTTCTGAAGGAAAGTGGCCTGTATAGAAATTTTTGACATGACTCCCGCATTTGCATTTACCTAGACTTTTTGCTGAATTTCGCCCCTTTACTTTTTTCAGTTGAATTTTAACTCCCCATTCTAGTTGGCACTATAAAACACATCCGTGTTGGTGTGTCGTTAAACCCAATCTAACTAACTCTCAAATCCTCTCAAAAGCGTCATTTTGATGTACTGCATGTTCCCAACATACTGCATGTTCCTAACATTTTGATAAGGTTTAGATAACTAGAACTTAAATTACAGAACTTTTTCTAGATATGTAACGACCTGTTCTCTTTAACTGCTTAATGAAGCACAATGTAAATGAAATAAATAAAACTATCAAGTCATTTTTCAAGTAATTGATTAAAAGCTACGGGTTATTATCATCGTGATACTTCCTTTTATTCAAGTACGGGGATTAGGGTCATAATAACTTTTCAACTAATCCTTACAAAACGTCAAGGTAAATTGAACTGACCTTCTTTAGTCTCTTAGTCTTCCCGGATTTCGAGGACTTTGAACAAGCACTGTTGATCTTGAATTTTGTCTAAACATAATGAAAAAAAAAAATAACAAACAAGAAATAATGACCTTTCATTATAAATGTTAAAGAGGGAATTTCTTATCGTTTAAGAGTTCATTTCTACGAAGGCAGGAGACTGTTCTCAGTATGGATTTTTACCCCCAGTACCGCCGCCCCGATGGAGAGTTGACAATATTAGTTAAATGCTACTTTTTCTTTCATTGCAGGTTTGTATAATCGTTTAATAAAGATGAAATGATACTAGGGAACAATTTTGCAAGTAAATAACAACCAAGTTGAAGGCTTTATGTTACTAAGACATTGAAATATAACTGTGACAACTGTGGCATCGCGAGTTTGCAAAACACACCCCGGGGCAGGCGGGGGATTACCAACAAAACAAATGGTTACATTTATTTAAAAGAAATGTAAACTATTTTTACCGCCCTTTGAGCGCGAAGATCTAACAAGATCAAAACCAAGTTAACATCATGGACGTTTGTAGAGTCTTTTTGAGGAGTGAATGGGGGCAAAACAGAAGGAGCACCTTCCCATTTTTTCTCATATGTAACACCAATTTTATAGTTTAGTACATATTTACAAAGAATGAATGCAGCAAGTAAGATCTAAAACCATGAGTATCGTGCACCCACTCTCTCTTCTTTCGTGAAAGACCTACAGCCATTTATCTCACTTGAGTACACTTAAACTACCGCACTTCTAGGGTGGTGGCCACCACAAAATCCGTGGGGTCAAGTCGCGTACCAAGGATAGATGGACAGCGGACAGATCCTTCTTTGTCAACTCGGGCAGGGTTTCCACTTTTGATAAGGTTCTAAAGGAAGAATGACATTGTGTAATGGGGCTAAAATTAAAAATGGTGCCATTTTGGCAAAGCTTTGAACTGGTTATATATGTAGAATCCTTATTAATATTCAAGGTTGTTTCTTTTGATTGTGTTGCTTTTTGTTTTTAGTCTGGGTGTAATGCAAAGGAGATTTTTGGAGGAATGTATGTTTATAAGGAAGTTTAGATGCAAAACGGACTTGGTTTTGAGAATGGTTTGATTTTATGATATATTTAGGAAATTCTTTAGTGATTTCTTTCCTTTCTTTGGGATGGATGTTAGAGAAAGATGTGTCTATTTTACGCAAGTTGGCTTAGATGCAAAGTGTTGCTACCTGTCACTGTCGTAACTTCTTGTTGACTTCGTGTGAGGAGGGGGAAGACAATCACACCATCTAAGCGGGGCACCATCATAATTCGCCACATAGCAAACCAAAGAAATCATTGCCAAATATGATTCCAAGACTGAAATGCAGAAGATTGAACTTCACGGGTTTTGTAAGTTTCAACCATTTTTTATATTTCATGGTTCACACATTAAAAGTTACCAGAGGAAAGATACGTATGACAAATTTTATTCCAAGAAACCACGTTGTTTGGGAAACAGATTTCTGTTTTAACGAGAAGTCTTACAACCTGCAGTGGCATAAACGGTTCCTTCATTACATTTCTTATGTGAAAAGATTAGTGTTATATATAGCCTAGTGTTTTTAGCAGGTTGAAAACGCGGGGGGGGGGGGGCGTATGCGTGTGAAGTGAGGGTTTAGGGAAAAAAATTCATGTTCAATATTTTTCATGCTAACGAAGAAAACCTTCACTGAAAACCGCCGCCTCCTGAAATGTCTCTCCATACGCTTCATTCTGAGGGGCACATGTGCTCGGCGGCACTCCTCCAATATGCAGGAGGATGAAGCAGGACGACAATGAGAAGAGGATGGCAAATGGGGTAGCTGAGATAAGCGACACGGGGTTGGGCATGGGATGAGTGCTTTTAAAAATGGGTCATCATATAATTTACTTTTTATAGCCTAATATAATTGGGAACAATGAAGATATTTGTATCAAAGCAAGTGCTAATTTAGTCTCTGGATGTCGGCTCGGAGAGATGCATAATGCGCGAAACGAGAAACGTCTGCCATTGCCAAAGGTAGAATCTCCTGCTATTGCCTCTGGGGGGCTAGTTACATCAGCTGTGGATGCAATGTACCCCTACGAGGATATCATTAATGGTACTCTGTCTATTGTCTGTCCGACAAAACGGCCAGGCCTACGTTGTAGTCTTCAGTACCGTTAGACAAATACAAGGAACGCAACATTTGAACTAAGGGTGAAGTTCCCGAACTTTAAAGAAAACACCATATGCACTGTCTACTTATGTCAAGATTATCTGGTAGGGGGTTTTATTCAGCTATTTGAGTGCCAACTATGCAAGGCAACCAAAGATTCATAAAGCGCAAGAGGCCCGCCGAAAATTAAGTCGTTATATCGAACGTTTAGACGCCTGGAAAAGAATGAGTGCCTTCACTGCTCCACCATATGCAATCCTTTTACTTGTGAGAGAAAATTTCAACTTTAAGAAAGGGCACATCTGGAAATCTGAGGGGGGGGGGGGGGCTGATCCGGACATCGCTGACTCCTCCCTCTCTACCGTTGGACCCCCCCATCTCTTTGAGTAAGTGTATAACTTTATGGAATTAAAGCTTCATATAGATGACTTAGTGTTTCTTTGAGAAAACAATTAAATATAAACTGTGCAAAAGAAATTTCTATAATTAGGCTATGACTTAAATATGATTCGAATGGAATGACTCTCTAATCCATCCCGGGTCTCTGAATGCCAGTACACGTCAATTACGCGTGGGTCACTTAACAGTGCCAAGTAGCGAAATCATACTACCGTTATATGCTATATACCTATTGTGCTTTCTATCCCATTACTGTACTTTGATATTTATGCTGCCATGGGAAGTCAAAAACGGTTGAATGTTGGCAACTCCTCTTAAAGGCATTGTCTGGTGGCATTTTGTAGGGGTCTTATATGAAAGATCAAAATTTTTCATTACATGTCACCCAAACCCCATATCAAAACTCCATTCCTAACTCAAGATATCTCTTCCTAAAGATTGGTTACTTTTAATATGAAATACCTCCAAGATTCCACAAGGTCACAAAACATGATCCAAAGTGGGCAAATTGCCTCAGATTCCTTTTGTTATTCTTTATAATTGGCTACCTTGTTTGTCCTTGAAATTTGATACCGTTGGAATGTTCAGATGCTTTTCCGTGTAGATGTAATGAAAAACTGTTCCATACTTAGGGCACCGCAAATAAAGTTATGGAATATTCAATATAGTGATATCAACATTATAAAGAAATACAAAAGCTACATCAAATCCATTTGCCCAGATGACATCACAGATTTCCCATCATGCACTAGGGAAACTGAAAATGTAGTATTTCTTCAAAAATTTGTATCTTCCGAATGCAAGATGCTATTGAGATGGGGTTTTCACTGCCTAACACAGAAAATTTTTCTGCTTTTTTTGAAAGCATCAAATTTGGTCACCAGACCATGCTTTTAATATTTAAAACCAACATATATCTCACTCATCTAACAAACTGCAGCAATGTAATCAACATTCATGGAGTGCGCATGCCCAGTATTGACCGATATCACCTAGTGTGGCAGGACTAATATAGCTAAGATCAGTTTTTTTTTTAATGACAAGGAAACTTTGCCTTTTGAATAATTTTCACAAACATTTAACAACTAGCTCAGTCGAAAATGGGAGGGTTGGTAAAATGGCGACTAGGAGATGTATGTTTGTTTAGGAGGCATCCACCAACTCTTCACCGATTGTATTTTCTTGCGGAAATTTACTGAAGTTTTGCATACAATTTCAATGATACTAATCCTGATTAAAATATTATATTAGCGATTGATTGGTGACCTGAATACTTATTATACGACCAGTGCGGATGACCGATGTAGCCTATGATCACATTGTTTCCTACATACAAAACAGCCTCGTCGCTCATAGCATCTGTGATGAACCAAACTCTACTGAAGTACACATTTCTATCATAAAATATTTTAAGTTGTGTGTTCATCATTTTCTAAAGCGGAAGTAAGCCTCAAAGTTTTTTATTTCAGAGTGACCGAAACATCAGCACTAGCCTACTTGGCTTAAATTGTTCATGTTGTTATGAAAAAAAAAACTTTTTATAAAGAATTTGAATTCAAATGGCTGGATAATGGTAAATGATACAATTCAACAAATAATAAATTAAAACAGCATATTACGTTCCCTTCGAAAGTGTTACATTTGTTTGACAGCCATTCCCCAGAATGTATTTTTATTAAGTCCGTTACCACACCTGACCACGGCAGTTTAAACGATTTGCATCAGACGTTAGACCCTTAGTGTAATGACTATTTATTTCAGACGTTGGACCATAGTGATCTCATCGCCAATTATTTATTTCAACCCTCCTTAAAGGGAGTAGCACTTTGGAAAATAATATCACTTCGTCCTCTTGAGATTAATATGAATAGCGCCATTTCTGACTGACACTTTCGAAATCACGTTGAAAAGGTTGTAAGGAAGTTTTAGCCGTATTTCCCACTGAACGAAGTTGGTCCTAATCCCATCATCACACCTTTTGTCGGGTCCAACACAATTGTCCAACAAAGAAGTGGCAGATGAGCCCAAAGGAGATTTGTAAAAGGTATTTGCTGAATTTGGCACTTCGAGATCAAAACATTCTCAAAACATTCTCAGATTAATTAAAAATCGTAAATTTTACTGGTTTTGCACTAGTAATTCAGTTAAAGGTGAAGTGAGTGAGTCGAAAAGACCGGGCATGGTGTGGAGCCAGAGAACCAGTGTGGGGTTTTAGAACAAAAGAAGATACATGACAGGTGAAAATGCTATTCCCGCATACTAATTATCGATTATGCTCAACAAGAAGAAATAGTGGTTAGGAGAAATTACTGGCAAACTTAGCATCAAAATTCGTATGATAGTTAGCATTTTCCGAAACGCCAATCAGCGTAGACAAAGACTGACTGTCAACATGTTTGTATACGTTGAAACTTATAAACTGTTAACGGACAACGAAACATTAAGGTCCATTATCACTTACTAAGAAAGTCCTATCTGGTATGAGTATGAATTAAAGACAAGCACTCAGGCAAAATCTTTCAAAATAAAATTAATACTGTATGGCAGGATAACGAAACATAAACAGCGTGATCAATTGTCGGCAGCACCTGTATTGCACTATCCAACCAGCAGACGAAATGGTTTATTGGGATGTAGAAATAATAGTAGAGGGATCCTTGACGATCCTTGTTCCCTGGAAACGGCAACCGCATAACCTTATAGGCTAAGACTACACCATACCTAATTTGTTTTTGCACTAAGCAATTTATCATTGTAACGCTCAGCTATAACCATCATAATGGTTACTGAACGTGAATAAAGGCACCAACAAAAGAATCATTGACCTGTATCTTTCAACGGAAGGACTTACGCACTATTTCACACACAGGGGAAGCTCTTTTTCTTTGCTGTCATGTTTATCCTACGTTTTTACGTGCAGCTACTTTAAAGTTATCTGGTGAGTCAGACACGACTCAGAAATGGTGTACATGTGCAAAAGACACCCCCGCTGCCTGTTTTTGTTGAACGACCTGCATTATTATCTAGACATTGTTCAAATTTGACGCAGTGTTAGGCGATAACAATATTTTCGGCTTTAAAATACAGCTTGGTAAAGAAAATCAAATGATATCAATTATTAGTCACATAATAATGTGTGTAACGTAATGCATATTAACTTGTTATGTAGCAAAGCATCACATGTCAGGTTTTCCTACCGAGAGAGCCGACCTAGTAAAATATTTTCCCATTGCACGTTCTTATAGTTATGTGTGACCAAGTGTAGGACTTAGCGCCTACAGGAATGACGCTAATCATTGAAGGTAGTGCAGAGCACTGTCTCTTCACTGCTGTATAGGGCAGTTTCTTAAAAGGGTATGTATAACTTTCGGCGCGCTTACTCGGTTCTTCCAGTCTCTTCATAAATCCGTTCCATGTAACTAAATATTCTAAGACTTTTCATCGTCAGGCACGACGTAACTTTAAAAACTCCACAGTTTTGCATAAAGATCGGTAAGTTAATCCTTTATGGATCATCACTTGACACAGTTGTTCTTTTGTCTCTGTTGTACGGTAGAATACCCTTTGTACGCACCAAATTCTAAGGAACAATAAATCAGTAGCCAACATTTCAAACGTGTACCTATATTATGCAAAGTATACCATTAAGGGAATGGTTCTGAACACAGATTTCCTTCCAGACCTCTCCTACCCCCCCCCCCTTCTGTCGAAATTGTTTTGCAGACCCGTCGCTTCTTTCGAGGCTTCGCGTCGCTGCCACCCCCCCCCCCCGCCACCCCCCCCCCCCCCCCACACACACACACACATACACACATCGGATGAATCTACTCATACTTCAACTCTTATGGTCCTCAGGAGTTAAAATTATTATTTCGACTGTCATTTTACCCAAATGGTTGAAGTGTTCAGGTTGGAGCATTTTTTTCCTCTCCCGACTTACGCTTATACAGTAGCACAGCTTTTCTCGAACGGTGGGACGCAAGGCACCGTGTTGTTGGCGGCAAAGTCGGTCAGACAAAATAAGTAAGAGCTGGGTACTGTTAATGGATTAATCCGATATAGATGAAACTTTAAATGAATACGTTGTTTAGTGTTGAAATTTGTCTCGTACAGGTAAGGTTTAACTAGTATTCAAACTCTATTTTCCAGGTAGTGTATGATTAAAGGTAGTCCTCGGGTGAATTAAGCAATACAAAGTGTCCCTCGAATTACAAAAAGTTGGAAACCTTGGAGTAGGGGATAGTGCCTGTTGCTTAGACGGTTGTATTTATTCATAAAAGATCGGAATTAGTACTACGCAGCCCATGAGTCACTGTCTGCGACGGTTTTGAAAGCTGTATGAGATATCGAACCCCTAAACGTACCACAATACTACCCCTGTATCGTCAGGAGGGACCATATTCATTGCAGGGGCCGGGCTCATTCCCCAAACCACCCCTTCTGGATACGGATTTGCAACACGAATTGAAGTACTTGAAATAACCAAATCAAGATTTATAATGCAGCTCGTAATGGGCACAAAATTTGCATCATATAATCTATTAAGTCGTCAAGGTTGACTTACTTTTTAAGTTGGTATGCCAATAAGATTTACCCTTTTCTCCTACCCAAGGGTCCTGGTTGTTGATGCCCCAACAGACTTGCCAGCCAGGGGTGGGAGTGAGGGTTGTCACACTCCCCACTCCTGCCTCATAACTATGCTTTATTTTCTGAAAACGTAAAAAGTCTACTGTTTCCAAATCTTATGGCGAAATGTGATAAAATGTTTGATTTAAGCAGATTTCGAGGTGGTGAACAAACGTTGTTGCTGGCAAACAATTTTGTCTTCATTTAAAGGGTTTAATTGGGATTTCTTTAAAGTTAAGAGCTTATTCTATGATAAAATGTAGGCCACAGATGGTACGCAATGGATATGAACTTTGTTTTCCCGTTTGTTGGGATCTATAAATAATATGCGGTTTAGTTTAAATTGAAAATTTTGCTCAGTTTTAATTCCTCATCATTTTAGGGGAATAATTGGCAGTCAGCTAAATTTTGAACAAACCAGGAATTTTTTGCAGTCCGTGTTCTTGTGTAGTTTGTGATTACCTTTACTGGTCTAGCCTTCTCGGCATATTTGCATTCGTTATGTTTTCGTGTGTGAAATGCAATGGAGATTGTGTTTCCACTATTGCAGACGGTCCAAATTTCTGCTCTATTATAATTTGTCTGTGTTAATTCATGATTTAGTCGTAGGTTTTAACATTATTGAGTAGGTATAATTAATACGGTAAATTTGGGTAAGCTCAAATGAAAAAAGAATTCAACTCTTGGAAAGATTTACAAACGATTGAAATGTAACGGTTACATTATTTTAATTTTTTAGGGCATGTGTGGAAATCATGAAGTTGTTCTATTTAATATTTTATTTCGGTTTTCTTTTCCTTTCGCTTTATGTATGTATGGTATTACTTATTCTCTTAGCAACAATGGACCATATCTCCTGTACTAACTACTGCAAGGAAAATGAATCCAGTTGGTACTGTCAATGCTCAGTACTAGAGGTGTTATTGTCAGACTAATATAACGTTGTAGACATCGTACCGTGAACTGTTACACACAAATTTTACAACATAACCGGTGCTGATAACACCCAAGGTGGTCATCGTCACCACCAATGTACTGTGCATGCAGGTAGAGGGTTGTGTTGACTTTAGTGTCAGATTACGATGGAGAGCATGTGTGTGAGTGTATGGTACTGACAGCAAGCTCTCATTGTGCTGTGGACGGAGAATGGCTGTAATTGATCATTGTCTGGATCTGAGCAGGGTCGGGGTAGATGTATTAAACAAGTATTATTTTGATGTTTTCAAAATTTTCTAGAAGGGAAAATGTGGTTGGGTGGCAGCTGAGCCACGACATCATTGATGCGCTAGTTTAATTCACTTTTGTTAAAAATGTTTATAAAAGCATGTCAGTTCTACAACCGAATCTCCAAGAGATTCGAAATTTGCTAAAAAAACCTTTCTGTAAGAAAGAAATAATCTGTCCTTAGACTATTTAACGCAAATGTACTGCAGAAAATTTGCATGTTATACCAATTCTAAGGCTGTCCAATGGCTATTAATTGAAAGGCATAAATAAGGCTGCAGGAACAATCGTTAAACACGCATGACAATAAAACCGTAGGAGCCAGTTATCTTCAAGCAGGTGTTGTCTACCAGTACGGCAGGCTGGAGCTTTGCGTCTGCTTACTATCAGTTACGTGGTTGAGTGTTAATCTATTAGCCTACTGAGCAAGGTAATAGTTTGTACAGTTATTGAATGAGTTCAGTGATATGTAAAACTGACAAGTAGAGCCACCGCCGCAAACAAAAGACTGACATAGTGTGCCTTTTTTGTTTCTATATCAGAATATACTCATATAGTTGTGTGGTGTCGATTCAAAGGTCACAGTCAGGAAATTGAAAGGGAATTCCCCAAAACGTTTTCTCGATGTACTAAAAGTTGAAAATCACTGTATTGTAGAGGCAATAAGGAAACTTGAACTCCCTACGGTAATAGACTCACAGTAGAAATCACTATGACAGAAAGGTACTTATGAAGCTTAAAAAAATATCTGGGATTTCAATGAGGACAGATGGACACACATTGAGAGCATTGCACGAAAGGCCTCTAGATAATCTGTGTTTCACGCAAAACAGTAAATACAACACTAGAGCAGGGTTTTGGAATATCTGACATTACGCAATGAAAATGATAAATTAAGGCATCACTCTTGTTTTGTCTGTCGGGGACGTTATATACCTACTGAACAAAAATGCTACATATTTTCTGGGTGTAAAATTCAAGCGGGCACTCATTTGGGTCACAGACGGACAGTTATGCCCCTTCCTTTATTGTTTGGCAGGACATAAACTGGTGAAATTTGAGGTAATAAAACTTTACTATACAACATTAAAATTAAACTGTATTTTGCTCAAAATTTTCCTATCAAAATGACCGGTTACTATATTAAAAAAACTTTAAGCTGCTTGTATTTCTATGGTAATATTTGATAACATTTATGAGAATGAGACGACTGAGCTGATAATTTATGGTTACGAAAAGGCTATATTGGAGGCGACCTTAGCGCGCACTTTTCACTGAAATCATGTCACCAGTTCAAAACTGCGTAGTATTGCCGATACTACATCTACGTTGATGTCATATCCTCAAATGCTCTGCCGACAAGGTAACAGTTTGGGTTATATCTTCAAACAGCACAGACAGACAGGTTTTACCGTCTATTCATCAGCTTTGTACAAGGATGTATTATTGTAAAATGTACATTTCAAATTAGACTTTGACAAATTGGCAAATTGACATAGGAAGTAAATAACGGTTGAATATTGCTTAAAACTCCTCATAAGAGTTTACCTAGGTCATCTAACAATCAGCAGCAATTTAATCAACATGCATAGTGTGTACATGCACAGCACTGACTAATCTCATCTACTTGAGCAGGACTACCATTGCCATGGTTAGTTCAATTTTATTTCAATGAAAAAAATGTTTTCTGTGTAATTCGGACAGACATTACACAACTAGCCCAGCAGACTAAAGCGAAAGTTCGGAGAAGGGCTCTTAGAGGAGGTGTTGGTTGAGGATGCGTGATTCCACCAATTTTATACCGATGGTATTTCCTTGCATAAATTTGAAAACAATCTCAGTGATACTAATTCCTAACTAGAATATACTTTAAGTGACTGCCTTGTGTTCTGAATACCGAGGCAGTTATATCAGCTTGAGTATAAGACCAGTGCAATTGTCCTGTACAACCTATGATCACATTGTTTCACGAACAACGTCGTACATATAAAACACCTTCGAGACTCACGACAACCATGATAATCAAATTCTACTGAAGTGAACATTTCTATACAATGTTATCTGTTTAGTCGTGTGGTCATCAATCTATTAACTGGACCTACATCATTCTCAAAGTTTAAGACTTTAGAGTCAAAACAGAGAAAAAGATAATATCTTTCAACGTGATGAAGTCAGTGTTGTAAAGACTGATAACAAAAAGTGAGCACATGAAATAAGTATTTGCTGCGCCTGTGTTTCCCTTTACAATCCTCAGATGAAATGATTAAGGATGTATGATTATTCGTGGCGGGGTCCCCGGGGATCCTTGTTAGCTGACAAATTTAACAATGTATCTTTGTAGTTAAGACTACATCACATGTAATCGAACCTTCCACTAACACACTATCCAATGCAACAGCCTAGCTATAACCAATAATGGTTATGGTAAGTAAAATAACGGCATCAACAAAAGAATCATTGACCTGTATTTTTCAATGAAAAGAAACATGCATTATTCTCATGCACAGTGAACAAGTCAACGCCCGCGTTATTATTTTAACTTATTCGTGACACGTTTATCATTTGTAGCTGCTTTAAGCATAGCCTATAACGTGTCAGTCACAGTAATCTTGCATATACGCAACAGGTACTCCTGTCTGTGTGTATTGAAGCTAGCTGCATTATTTTCCAAGCTTTGTTTAAATTTACCCCAGTGGTAGGAGCCTTGTTCTATACCGACAAAAATTGGGGTGTTTACAATATTTTGAGCTTCAAAGTTAAACTTGAAATCAGACTCAATAATACTTAATTTTCAGCCACACATAAATAATGACGGTGGAATAATAAGGTAAATACAGACTTGTAGCAAGTTCATACGGATTACAACAACACATTCAACTCAGCATATAGTAGAGGGCAGCATTGACAAATCCTTTCAATGCCCCGCTACACAATAATAATTAGGGTGTGCAAAGTACTGCATTTTCACTACGTCAGTAGCAATACATCACATCCCAGCTTTTCCTACCGAGAGAGAAGAACTATAGTGTAACAATATTTTCTCTTCAAACGTTCTGATAGAAATGCGTGACCCGACAAAACAGTTTTACAAGGGCGAGGACGGATTGACATGGCTCAAGATAGAGCAGTCCATTCAATGGAAACCCAAAAATTTCATGCACCTCCGCGTAGTAGCCTCGGTTGTTTTGATTTCTTCCACGGTTTTGTTCCCTTAAACTAAGAAGTAAACACCTCTTTAGCCCGTGCCACATAACTTATTAGTTGACTACAAAGTTTTACAAAAGATCGGGAAGTGAATACCATATAACGTATTGCATAGCCCAGTTGTTTTCTTCTCTTTGCCGTGCTCCACGGCAGGCTTTGCCCGTTTTACAATTAGTTTTACCGAAAAATCAATAAATCAGCCCACAAATTTGCACAATAGAGATATTATGCAACATGCATTGCGACAAAATATACTGTTCAAAGGATTTCTTCCAATCCACTCCGCATCCCCTCCTCAACCCGACATCATTCCGGACACCTGTGACCAGTGTGAGAGCTTCGAGTTACTGCCCTCGATCTTTGAAGACAAGTCATCTCCCACTTTATTAACTTCCATTATCCGATTGTCGTATGTTGTTTACAACGAAATGATTAAGTAAATAAAGGTAATAAAAAAGTAATATTTACAAAGTGATTCAGGGACCTTTTTTTTTGATTCCTTGCCAAAGAAGGAGGGAATCTATGCAATCACGCTGGTGACTGTATGTGTGTGTGTTTCTATGGGTATGTTTACCACGCTTGGCTTGTAAACACGATATCTCAAGATAACAATGATGGATACTCCTCATACTTAGCATGTGGAGTTCTTATACAAAGGAAAAGGTTTTTATTGTTTCTGGTAAATGTCATTTGTCATGTGAGATCACTAGAAGTCATTAACCAAAAAATATAAACATGATATCTCTAGGAAGGAAGAATAGATACTTTACATACTTGAACATGTGAATGAGTTTTAGTCAGGAAATGAAACTATTGTTTTTAGTAGAAGTCAAAGGATATCTGAGGCTACCAGAGATGAAATGCGGAATCCTTTTAAATTGCTTGTAAGCACGTTATCTCAAGATAGCAATGGTGGACACTTTTCATAGCAGTAATTATATTCGTCTTATTGACAGGAAGAACCTTGCACTTTGAAGCTGAAGTCAGGGATCATCTGAGGTTACCAGAGGTTAAAGTATGAGCAATTTGTGATATAAATAGACAGTGGGCGGTACCTCCGAATAGTGTGATTTCTTGGCCACCGAAAAGTAAGGGCTGAATATTCGTAGCACACCCGTTTTTGAAAAAAAATCTTAAGTTCTGGATTGATCTCCATTAAACCTTGTCTTCGTTAGGTTAACAAGCCTATACAATGTGTTGTATAAGTTTTCCCTATTTGGGATAACTGAGATTTCCTCCAAATGAGAGCATCTCCCGGACTGACAACAGAACACATTTCTCATCCATTTATATGGCCAAGCAATGACTTACCGAGGTTTAATGAAAAATGACTTACTTGGTGTGTTTAGCTTTTTCTGAACACATGGTTATCATTCTATTATTTTTTGATATTTTGTAGCTCATGCAAATGCCCAAAAGGTACATCTTAGCCTTAGTACTTAAAACAAGCCTGAACATGTCCGAAAGGAGATACCATTTCAAGCAGGTCTTTTAAATTCAAGTGAAACATGATAATAAAGTTAAATGTCATCCGGACGGATGTTGCAAAGCTACTTCAAGGAAAGAGTGAAATCCAACCTGGCCTTCTAGCAAAGCCGGTGTTGTAGCCAGTTGTGGTGGTGGTGGTGGTAATGGGGGATAGGGTTCTAAAACCTTTCATACAACAATCAACAACTTAACTTTGGTTGACAAATAAGTTAAAATTCCACGTAAGTGATATTATAAGGCCAGGAAAAAGAAATGACATGAAATGACTAGAGCGAAGCGCTTCACAAAATATACTACCTACGTGAAGGATATCCCTAATTGGCCGAAAAATCACTGTAACCCTAACCAGACGCTCACCACACAGCGCAGGTTTGTGGGGTCCAAGACATTCCCAGGGTAGGAGAAGGATCACGGGAGCCCAAGGAAGATCTGCAAAACATTTTGCAGAATCTGAAACATCAAGATGAATTGTCTAGCTGTTCTCAAGTGCACATTATTCACGATAAGCGCACATCACACATTTTGGAATATTTATTGTGTAGAAAGGCTAGTATATTTGGGTTGGTGTTAGGGACAAGGAAAAATGAAATATTACTGACCAACAATCGGTATTGTGTATAAACAACAAGCTCAGGATTTTGAAGGAGGAATTGACTAAATTAGAACAAGTTTCATTATATCTGAGGCGGCAGTTAGAGTGGGCAAAGATCCACAAGTTAGTTGTGTCCACTTAAAATACTACTTTTTACGTGAACATCCTAAAATGTCACCTTCCATAGCCAGTCTGAATTATAGTCAAGGATGTCAGATAGAATATCCCGAAACGAAACTAGTACCGTACAGGAAGGTGTACTGTAAGGTAACTAAATGTACCAATATAATCAAGGATCAGATACACGTGTACTGCATTATCCAGCCTGGAGACTTATTGACCGGTGTCTGTATCGGCAAACTCCTCAGGAGGGTCCCTGAAAATTGTTGTCCATGGTAAAATCTTCCAAATGAATGCACATCTTTGTAGGCCTACAACACAAAACCAGTCTTCAGCAACATACATTGAAAAATTAAACGACCTAGCTATAAACACTAATGGTTATGAAAGTGAACAAAAGACGTCAATAAAAGAATCAATGACCCGTGTCTTTCAATGACAAAACACACACACTACCCAATTCAAAGTGATTAGTCAACGCTGTAATACCAGGGAGCTGCTAACGAACTCCCGGTGATGTTCGCCATATGTTTCTCACTTGCAGTCAGTCCTTATAACGCGAGTCAGTCACAACACAGTAATGGAGTGGCACAAAAGGCACCCCTACTGCTGGTGTGAGTTGAAGACGCCGCACGAGTTTTTTTTTTTTTTTTTTTTGTTGAGCATGACAATAGAAGATATATGAATTGTGCATATCTAGCTCATGAATAATTGGCACCGATCTACTAGCTGCGCACTGTTGTTCATGACACAATCTGGCGGGAACTTCGGGGAACTTCGCGGGAACTTCTGTCGATGTACAAATGACAGGTCTATGAGCATTGTTGAGTATAATACACAAAGAGCAGGATATGAGAACTTATGCTCTATGTGTAAACACTACTGTGCTGATACAATATGTATTCACGAAAGACATAAACAGGTATAGCCTAATGCAATCTGGTAGGTGGCATTTGGATAGCTAGCTCAATGAGACAGAGAGCAATAGCATAAACTCATAACCTCAGCTGATCGATCAAATGTGATAAGGGTGAAAGTATAGCTGAGTTGTTCTGTGAAAAGAAACAGTGCTACAGGTGAATGACTCTCTGCCTATTATGAGCGATATCAAATTCGAATAATCGGTACTGTACCATATAGTTGCTCAAAAGAAAAGATTTAGTAGGAAGATAACTGGCTTAATTGTAATAAGAGACTGTAACCGCAACCAGAGAGTTACCGCAGACTGTGGCACAGACTGTTGCAACTCTCTGCAACAACTATTATAGCAGTGGTGCTACCTATTTATCCACCAACTAATTCTAGTAATATGATTTTCAGGTATGGCGCCAGGATTTGACCGAGAGGCCTTGGGGCTTCTCAACAGGGGGCATTCAACCCGAAGCCCGAACAACCCATACTGGTTTTATTCTAGAAAATTTGTTGAGGAAAATTTTAAGGATTTTATTGTAGAAAATTTCAGGTTTGTTGATGTGATTGAACAATCTGCCTTCCTTGAGAACATAATAATGTAAACTGTCTGCAGGCTTTATCGTACCCATCAAAGCTCCCGAAAAAAATGAAAAATTTCCCTGAAATGAGAGCAGCCTCGCTGACTGGGCGCCGGCCCCCTGAACACCACCTGGCACAACCCCTAGTAATAATCCAAACCTGTCAGCCTATACCGAGCTACGGAGCAATTTTCCCCCTTTATTGTTATCCCCAGCCCTACCAGGAAATTGCCCTGGGGTCCATGAGCCCCACCGGAACGTTGTCAGGAGTAGGCCCAAGGACCTCCACCCCCTCAAGGAGAGCACGTTCTATTCCCATTGCACATTCAAGCCACCCCGGTCTAAATGCCAGTTGAACCCAGTTAAACAGGGTTCAGCTGGATTCAGTTGGATTCCAGTTGAAACCCACTTGAAAACCAGTTAAACCCAGTTGATCTAATATGGAATTTGGGCAAATTCAACTGGGTTGAATGTAGTCAACCCAGTTGAAAGCTGGTAACCCAGTTCAACCTAGTTGGTTTAATATGGAATTTGGGCAAAACAAACCAGGACCAGGTGAACCCAGTTGGATTGGTCAACTAGGTTCAACTGAAATTTAGACCGGGGACACGGCCATTCCTATTCATTCCCATGATTCCCTCAATAGTTTCCTTCCCTGCGCTGGGCCCTTTGTCCACTTACAAGAGAGTTAGGCCTTTAACTAGGTTTGACTCAGCATATATCAACCTATTAATAAGAATATCCTTTGCTATCAAAACAATTTCCTTTCCCCCACCCCAATAACCCAGGCTATAATATGCAACAACTACGCCTGGGCAACTTTAAAGAATCTGAGTCCCTGACAACCTACATGTGTTGCAGCAGTAAAATGCATCCACTGTTCAGGTCAAGGACCGATTTATGTCTTTATTCTAACATTTACATAATGAGACAGTACGTAATGAAACCATCGACACACATAGTGCTTGTCCTGATGTCGTGTATAGAAACTCAGCTATCCACGCACTGGCGAGTGGTGACCTTATCACCTCAGTCTGTAGGTTTAGAATTTGCTTTTACTTCCAATCATCTTCTGTCTTTTCAATTATCCAGTGCAGAATGCATATGCTTGTACCACGGAAGTGCTACCTTGGAGGTAGTACTTCCATGCCTGTACTAAAGGACACACGTATTTCGTCAACATATGCATTAGTACTCTACTGGTTATTCTGTGGTACCGTATCATTTGTTTATTACGTTGACCAAACTTTCCGCGAGGTCTGGGTTTGGAAGAAACCTGGGCAGTACATGTACCTTCCATTGCCATCCTACGAAAACAGTTGTACGCCCCACAATCCTCCATGTATCCTTCCAAAGTCTGTACACTAGGGACCTGGACAATATTCCTATAATATTTGGGCATAAGCAATATTTTGGGTTCCAAAATAAAGCTTGTAACTGGAAAAGTATTATTTATTATCAACCGCATTATAATAATCAGGGCGTGTGATGTATTGTATTTCTACTACTTTATGTAACAATAGAGCACATTACACGTTTTTCTTACTGGGGACAGACGTTCTCATCAAAGCTGCAATATGGTTATGTGTTACCCAATTTCATGGTTATACAAGGATTGGAGAAGATAGAGGGCAGTATTTCCCGTCTAGAAATTTTCCTAGTCTCGTCGGAGAGCTGTCGTCAGAACTACAAAGACTGAAGTTCTCGGCGGCGAGCTGTTCCTCCTAAGGTTTACCTGTTTTTTGTTGTTAGTAGAACAGTTTCTTTAACTGGAAATCAAAAATTACGGCCGCGCTCCGTAGTCTAGGTATCTTAAAATTCTTCCACATAATTAAACTGTGCAAGACGTTTCTCCCCTTATCAAGTGAGTTATAGCTAGACTACACTTATAGGTAAGGAAGTATGGAATTTTATACAGATTATTAGCATAGCCTAAAATTCCAACAAGACAAATGAAACAAATCGCAGAACCTGCTCTCCGAAACATTTTGGGAAAATTCATATTTGTTGAACAAGTTCATCAAAACAATTCATTTTTACAACCTACTTCCAATATTTTTCCAATTATGCTGAAAAGAAATCTTTCTTTAGACAGAAATACTAGCAGTTATAATATCAGATTCATACAAATTTTACTACAAATTTTTAAAGAGGTTCAACAGGTATAATTAAAAGGCAGAAATAATGTATAGCCAATCTGGGCAATGAAGAGCATTCCAAAGTACTATACGAACGATCTTAAAACACACATAACGATTAGACCGCAAGGACCAGTTATTTTCAAGCATGTGTTGTCTGGTAGATTGAAGCCTTGGTCTCGCTATTTGGTTGACTCTTAATCAAAGCAAATTATTACGGTAGTACGTACAGTCTTTTAATAAATGCAGTGATGCGTAAAACTGACCCGAAGAACCACTGCCGCGAACAAAAGGCTGTCGTAGGTTGCCTTCTTTGTTGTATAGAAAGAAGTTTACATAGTCTTTTGTTGTTGAATCCAAGGTTACAGTCACGAAATTGATGGGGAATTCCGATTTTTTTTCCAATATTTGAAGTGCAAAACAAATCTATGGTAGAAGCCGCTTAAAAGCATAGAACTCAGGATCAGACCTGAAGTAAAAGTCTCTGCAGTGTTGTTCCCAGTGCTCTATGGAAGAACAGTACTTACAAAGTTTGGATACAATTGTTCGGGATTTCAGTGAGGACAAAAAGGGCAGACACAGAGCCTTGCACGAAACGCTCTATGAGGTCGATACTTCAGACATGACGATAAATAGGAAGTTTAAAAAAATTACATTTTTTCAAAGGGTTTGAGAACAAGATGACTGTCGGCATGCTTGATGGATATAAAATGCCATTATCCACCACGTTTCGATTGCCCTCTCTACTAGATTAATGCGCCATAAATGATTAATTCACCATACAATGTATGTTATCTTAGAGGTGTCCAGGTTGGGCAGGAAGCAATGGGCTCCGAGGCAGGCTTTATTGCAATCTCATCGCGGAACCTTAGTGGGTAAGATAAACTATGTAATCCCCTGCGTGCAATCAGTCTCCCCGGTTTCTCTCTTTTTTGCTACAAGGCAAATTTCGTTGTTTCAGTCTTTTCCATAGTTGCTTCCCAGATAACCGAAACATCACAACCCCTCCCCTTAAAAAATAACCATTAGGTGGCATTTGCAGTGTTCTGCAAAGGCACGTACCGTGGTACCTCTCTGGTATTTGTTGCACGGCCGTATGGTAATCTAAGTTGAGTAAATTGCTATGGGGGTTTGGCAATTTCAACCAGCACTGAGTTGGATACCATAAAACGCATATTACGCCCAATATATGGGCAGTCATGACAGCGATTGATCGAAGTTTGCTTTCTGAGAAAATACGTAGATGTTCCTCCATGTACCGTGGGCCTAGTAATTCTTCCATACCATCCAAAAAAAAAAAAAGACCAAAACATATTCCAACTCGTTCCGCCTACTTGTCTGTTGTCATCATGCTTTGGTTTCTTTAGATGAAAATCAACTTCCAGACCAAGCGAACAACATAACAAACTCCGCACCTTAAAAAGAAGTAGGCGGTAGTAGCTAGTACCACATCCTAGCCTACACAGTGTTCTTTAAGGTAGCAATTATTACATTATTAAAGCTTCCGTTTGCTCGCCTTCATAAATAACACCAAGAAGAGACGATGGGACAACGTTTTCAATATGCTGCCAAATAGGATGGGGTCTTTAATGTCAATTTAACATAACAGTAGACTAGATGAAGTATCACCAAAATGGGGTCAGTAAACGCAATTGTGAGGAAATTATTGGGTTAGAAGTTGGGGGGGGGGGGTAGTATATCAGGCTTGGGTAAATAAAAGAAGGTCTTAGTGAACTTAGAGGGACGAAACCTTTGAGCTCTTCTATCAAAAAAACTTCATGGTCATCAAATAATAAATTGAAAATTCCATGATTGGCCAGCTTGTTAGCTTTCATGTGAGGGGTAGTTTGTACCTGACGAAAACTTTTACAAGGTCTAAGAGGTCACTTTACTTTTTCAAATTAATGTGTAAGTCAAAGGAAGATTTGCTGGGAGTGTGCTACCTGTAAAGGAATTCCCGTGTTCTAGTAAATGCCCCGGGTAACTCATTTGTAAAACACACGTGTGGGTACAATACAACGCATGTTATTCTCGTTGCAGCCAACCCTTGACATATTTTCCTGCTTGGCTCTAAATCAACTGCTCAGGGAGGACAAATTCTATTATATATCTATAGCTGAAAAAATTAGTGGGGTAGGCTTCATAATTTCTATTTTTTCGTAGGCTTATTATAATGTGAACAAAAGGTTTTCTTAAAAATTTCCATGAACATGGAACATCTGAAAACTGTCAATTCGGGGCATGCAGTAATGAGGCACGGGAAGTGGCATTTCCAGCTATCTAGGGGTATTTTTGGCAAAAAGTCCCCCTGGCGGGACGCTCCGCGTGAACCGATGGTCGCGTTCCACGTTAGTATAGTCTCGTAGCGAATCTCACTCTCACCGGTCAAAAAAAGTTGACAGCCCTGATATCCACTCCTCGTGGAGAAAGAAAAATTAAGCCTACACCCATAGACCGCTCCGTTCGTAAGCCTAGGCTGACCAATTAGGCCTACTTCAGACCAGGTTGGGCATATGTTTTCCCTGACTAGACCTGTCTTATGCAGAGGGCAGATAGATAGCTCAGTCAACTCCGGACTTTTGATCTGACGATTAATTGTCAGTTCGATTTTTTCCTGAACCGCGACCAGTTCTGGTGTGCGCAGAACAAACTAAAGGCACTCCTCTTCAGGCAGTTGCTAGCTAGGGACCTGCGAGAAACTTGAATTAGTAGTTATCGCCGTATGTGGCTGCTTTTATAGGCAGATAGGGATGTTCCCTTGGAGCACTTGCCTGGGGGGAAAGTTTCCAATGACCAGGATAATATATGTGAAGCGCTTATAGAATTTGGTCTACGGTATAAGCCTAGGTAGAGTGAATCAAACAATGCAGATAAGCCTTACTAGGCCTTCTATACCGTAGTGAAATGGTCTGTTGATAACCTCGAATTATTGTAGGAACTTGTCATCCCACCCCCTGCTACTGGAATGAAGAAGGACATCACTCAAAAAATTAATTATTGTAGCTATGCATATGTCCATATGCTAGATAAAATAATTTGATATTTGAAATATGTTTGCTTTATTTTGGTCCTTTAAAGGCATGTAAAAAAACCTAAATGCCCCGGGCTTTACTCCAACATACCTAGCAGCAATTTATTATTTTAAGGGGAGGTGTGCACTGTATGAAGTGCGATGTTTATTGTGCAACCTTACAAGAACATTGATCGAGCTCCCTGTTGATAATCTCAACTTTGTTGCCGGAAAAACCCAATAACATCATAATTACCAATTATTTTCTCCACCAGTTGCCTTTTTTGACAAATCCGATCGGTCACTTGTCTCAATCCTCAGTAGAGGCTCATATGATTGCATGAGGCCAAATTATTAAGTGTGACAATAGCAACTTTAAAATGAAAAGACGGCTAAGATTTTTCTCTAATTATTTTTGCGTAGTAAATTATTCGTTACCATTACTTTTCGTCTTCATTTTCAAGCTGAAATCCACTCAAATATTGAACCATTTGCAATCTACGTCCATCTAAAATTAAAATTTTTTGCCGGGGTGGGGGACACTTCCCCTTAGACCCCTCCCCAGGCCGCAGATCAGTAATGTCCCAGTTTTTGCCCTAGCCAAAAATGCCTGTGTACGGCCTTGACCATGGTTTATCCCCATGAGCAGTTACTCAGGAAAATTAAGTCACCATTACCATGCAAAATGTTCCTATAACAACTAACAAGGCTCATTTTTTAAACTTACAAAGTAACAACAATATCGTATTCTCCCGAAGGAGTGGTACATGATTGAACGATGCAAGTAATGCAGAGATTGCGCGTGCTCCATTATTCAGTGAAGTGAGACATGAAGTTAATTGCAAAGCTCACTTTCGGTAATATAGTTGATGGAGACTTAAAATGTACCTAAAGTCTAAAATTACAAGAATATATATTTCAGAGCTTGAAAAATGAATTTCATTCTGTCCTATCGTCATAGCTTATATTGCCCCGCTGAGATATATATTGTTCAGTTGACACTATTCACTTAATTTGAAATAATCGATAGAGCAATACCGCGATATGCCCTTCTTGTACAACTTGCATTTCCTGCCTTTATTTTGTTTTGAAATTAAAATGTTTATATGACCCTGAACCATTTTGCTGTTCTATTCCATAGCACTTTGCACGGAGAGGGCGTTGATAGCCAAGTCGCCCTATAACAGCCATGGAGTTGTTGTATAACAAATCATTGTAACAGTTAGACAGTGACCACATAACGACACAACGCAGGGTGGCTTCGACATAGCAAACGAAAACAAAGACGTTAATATGAGTGCATGTACAAGAATGACCACACATTATTGCGCAATCTACCAATTTAAATTAAGCAAATAAGCTTCCCCATTTTATATCTCAGCTAAAGAATGTACCGTAAAAATTAAAGTTGGACCATTTCAATGTATTTAAGCTTCTAAACATATATTTACGATTTTTTAGACTTAAGGTATACTTTCAGGTCAGCACATACTTTAAAATAGCGATATAAAACTATAAAAGTTGAACGCTCTTCAGCTCTGAGCTATGTCCTTGATTTGCCAGAAGGAGCAAGGGATGACTACAAATGATTCTAATAGCTTAATGCCGGGTGAAAACTTTGGAAAGAATTGGCCGGGCTTTACAGTTGACACTGTTTACTTGAGCGCGGGGAAAAATTATCTTTATTAGAACCTTTCAATGGAGCGGTGGATTCCAGTTTGAAACAAAACTCAAACATCCCAAGATATCCAAGATAACACCACTTCATGGGTAAAACTATATAATTACTTCATGTACACTTTTTAGTCTCTTGGATAAAAGTTTCGAAATGTTAGAATGCCCACCCATTTCGCCGTGCTCACGGCAGAACGGTATGATGGTGTTACCCTAGATACAACTCACGCTGAGTAAACTTATCTGATTCTTCAATTTATATTCGTGACATGGCGTGTAGCTGACCTTACACTCTACAAATTGCTTCCATACACAAAACCAACTTACCATATGTGATTGACAAATTAGACTGTAATATCAAAGTCACCCCACCCTACCGTACCCTCCCCAGCAGTGTGAAGAGTGTATGCGAAATAACACTGAAGTAATGGGTATCTCAGAAGAAAACTTTTGAAATGAAATTTAAAAGAGAATACTTACCTTATTCGAGGCTTATGAATAACAGTCCCAAGGTTTAAATCCGAAATGAATCTACGATACAGTAAGATCGGGGAACGATCACAAAGGCAATGGAAATCGGCAAAAGATTTTACCACAAATATCCAAAGAGACTATAGTGATGATTTTGTTAGTACGCTTGCAGTACCAACTTGGCAACATGCATATCTTAGGAGGCTGTATTGCAGTTTTAAATATACACTATAGCGACATAATTATGATTGGCTTTGGTCGTGATAAAGATCCATTGACCCATGTCATTCTACGTCACGAGAGTGTCTCGTACCAGACGAAGCGTTTGCATCAATGATGAATAATTCGCCACCCTATCGTGCAATCATTTTCAATATTGTCATATTTGGCAAAATCAAAGGTTTTATCCATCTCTTTTATTGAATCCTTTTCTTCCATTTCATGGAATCATTCAGCATTCTGAAACTGGGATTTTTACACAGATTATGTAGCCTGCATTGTACAATCTTTGCAAAATTGTGTCTCCTAATTACCAACCACGTTTTCAAAAATCAAGCATAGAAGATGCCAGTTCTTCATTATTTACAAACTTTTACGGTATCGTGACGTGTTTTCAAAGGTCATCTTTAACAATACCCGTTATTTTATATTTCAAACATTTTCTGTATATGACGTAACAGTGTCATTTCATCGAAAACAAAAACAGCTATTTTCAATGATCATTTACTTACAAATGAGTATTTTCGTGAAATGCAAGTTTCATTTCAAGAGGAAAATATGTCGTTAGTTTTAGACTGATATACAATACATACATCTCAATATTGTCCTTTCGACTTAACACTGATAAAATAATGAAAATTATTTGAGAGTGCAATATGTTACAAAAAAAATTGTGGACCGTCTTTCCCCATACGAGAAAACACAAAATTTCATAATATACGAAAATTGGATTAACAATGAGATATATACAACTATGAGGTTTAACTAATCAATTTGCAGTTTTGAAAGTTTCTTGAAAACGTCAAGTTCGCCGATGATCATTAAGTTTACACAAAATATAATATTCTACATCTAACAAAAACCTGAACTTACAACAGAATGTTTTCGCTTCTGAATGTTGTTTAATTTACTGTCAAATAGAAAATACTTTGCATGCAATATGAAAAAATAATATGGGGCTCATGATATCTTCTAACAATCCAAAATTCACATATTCTAAGGTAATATTGAAGTCTTGCCTGAAGCAGAATACAGAAATACTATGCCAGAACAGCTTAGTTACTCGACAAACAAGTGCTCGAGGGATTCATTTTCAGAACTACAAAACGTACACGATGGTGAATCTTTTACCTTAATTTTATATATGAAGGAATTAGTACCGATAATTCTATGAATAAAGCATAATTAAAAAAAAATGGACTTTAGTATCTCGGACTGCAAAATACTGTAGCAAGAACACGCTATGCCAGTTACTATTAAAGTTACTGATATCTTCCCACTTAAAAACAGCTCGAGGCAGGAACAGACTGGCTATCGCAATAGCTAATAAGATCTAAAACACGTCTGATGTTTCCACCATTAAAATGGTTCTTCGGAAAACCAGTCAGCTCAGGGCTGATTACGTCAGAGAGGACTCTCTTTAATCGGTTTTCAACACTTTTTGCCATAATTTTGTAGTCTACATTTAAAAGGGCAATGGGGCGCCAGTTTTTCAGGAAACGATGGTCTTTTGAAGGTTTGAGGATTAATATAATACAGGCTCTACACTGCGCTGCTCAGGCAATATAACCATTCTTCGAACGAGCATGAATTAAAAAGAATTAAAAGCTAACACTCCCAATTTCATTCTAGACGGTTTTATAGAATTCACAGACTATCTGAG
>JAIZAY010000497.1:0-43516 GCA_029531755.1 Holothuria leucospilota | reverse complement strand
GGACACGGGGCAGCTCGCCGCTCGCACGGCTCGCACGTCTTTCCTAGCTCACGCGCGGCTCGAAACTGCGAGTAGCTACCCGGAAATTCGGCCACTGCAACGAGAAGTCACGCGCGGCTGCACGTGCTTGCACGGCACCGCAGCCCGCCCTCCAGCGGCCACGTCTGATCGCCGAGATCTCTGGCAGCTCCGCCACTGGGCTATTCCAGTCTTTTCCCTACCGGGACATTTTTCGTGTCCCGGTAAGGAAGCGAGGGTGCGTATGGGTGGTATATGTGTGTGTTTGTCATCCTGATCTTGTAAATACGATATCTCAAGGTAACAATGCTGAATACGTCTCATACTTGGTATATGGATTTATCATACTAAGAAAGAGAATCGTGTTGTTTAAGGTAGAGGTCAGAGGCTACGTGAGGTCACCAGAAGTGAAATAAAAAACCTTGGAAATACGATATCATTAGGAGGGAATCATGGATACTTTACATACCCAGCATGTGGATGCGTTATGATCAGAAAATCAACCCAGTGGTGGTTGGTGGAGGTCAAGGGTTATCTGAGGTCACCAGAGGTGAAAATACAAAACCTTGCAAATTGCTTGTAAACACATGATTATTCTCAAAAACAGTACTGATACGGACAATTTTCACACTTGGTGCATAAATTTATCATTTTAAGAGGAAGAAAATAATTGGATTTTGGAGAGGTCAGAGGTCATTTGAAGTCATCAGAGGTCAAAAATTTAAAACCTTGTAAATACGATATTTCAAGACAGGGATAATGGCTTCTTTTATACTTACTATATAGATTTCTCGCATTAAGAAAAAAGAACCCTATGTGTTTTGGTGGAATTTAAAGCTAATTTGAGGTCATCTCAAGTGAAACTACGGAAACCTCGGAAACTGAATAGACAGTGGACCGTACTTCCAAATTGTGTAGTTTTGTGACCAGAGAAAAGGGAGGACTGAATTTTGTGCCAATCCAAAGATAAAATTATAGAGGTATTCCAAAGATATAATTATAGGGTACAACATATATCTTTCATGAAAACGTGTCAAGGAGCCATGACTATAACATCACTAGAAATAACATATAACTATAATGTATGTTAATTGTGAAGTGGTAATTACTCTGTTCTCTTATTATGACGGCCCAAATCCTAATCAAGGCAAAGATTCTATCAGTCGGTGTTAGTTGTTCAATAATTCTCTTCTGTTTTTAATCATATTTGGGATATAAATTTGTCATATTATTTATTATTATTATTATTATACAAAACTTATAAAGCGCCACATCCAATAGAATTATTGCTCTATGGCGCTGTACAAAATAGAACATCAAAAAGGCACAAGGAAAAAAGTAAATAGATAAAAAAAAAATGGTAGAAAATGGTATAAATATAAAATACAATCGTAGTAAAAAGTAGATAGAAAAATATGTAGGTACATCAAAATCTTTCAATTGGTAAAAGGCAGCTCTAAAAAGATAGGTTTTTAAATATTTCTTGAATTGGGTAACAGATGTAGCGTTTCTTATAACAGTGGGTAAATCATTCCACAATGCAGCTGACGCATAGTCAAAGCGCCGATTACCATACAATTTTGTTCTTGTGATAGGCTTTGTGAGAAGTGACTTTTGTTCTGAGCGAAGACTTCTATTTGGTTGATACAATTTCAAAAGGTCAGATAGGTAAACAGGAGCTAAACAATTCAGAGCCTTAAAGGTGTAGAGCAAAATTTTAAACAACGATCTTTGTTTAACAGGGACCCAATGCAGATCAATTAAAACAGGTGATATGTGCTCATTTCTACGAGTGCGACTGATAACTCGTGCTGCACAAAGATATTACAAGCATAGATTCCAAACTCCTATACCTACACTGTTACGCTCAGTGACTCCTTAAGGAGACGCATATATCGGGGCGGAAGTGTTAATTTGACATGCGCGGCGTTATATTCCGCGATCTCCGCACAAAAATAAGAACGCGTCACGGAAAATTTCATTGTTAAAAGAGGTTAGCGTGCATGCACTTTTACAACGCGTTCCATACGCGCAGAATACATTTCTCTGTGTATTATCCGGAATACTTGACGCACAGTTCTGCGCGCTCTGGAAACAAACGCGCTATAGTTGCTTTCCCGTTGTGAGCGCGTAAGTAATTGAACGCGCATATCAAAGTGCGTCACTTGAAGATACCATAGAAACTGACCAATGAACGTCCATGAACTTGCAATACCAGTCATTTTGCGTTCATGTTCAAGTGTAAATACGTGGAATGCCACGTTGAAGAAATAAGTTATTCTTGTTTAAGTGGAATTTATTGAGACGTAGTACTTCTTCAGTCAACAACATTCCGAAGTAGCAAGTATTAATACTTTTGTAAGACATTCATTCGCCTGTCTGTTTTCAAAACGACTGAGCACTGATCAGCACTTCCGCCCCGATATTTCGGCCTCCATGAGGAGTCAACGCGCCATTTTAAGTTTGGAATCTATGCTTGTAATATCTTTGGTGCTGCACAGTTCTGCACTCTCTGCAATCTATCAGTGCTCTTATCTGGGAGCCCATACAGCAGTGCATTACAATAATCAAGCTTAGAAATTACAAGTGAATGAATTAAGGTCTTACAGGCAGCATCCGATATGTAACGTCTTATCTTACCTATACTGCGGATTTGAAAATAACATGACTTGCATATTGAATTAATTTGACTCTCCATAGATAAGTTATTGTCAAAAAACACTCCTAAATTTTTCACAACAGAAACAGGAAAAACTTCATGGGAGCCTATCTCTAACTTAAAGTTGGGAGAAAATCAGGCCTACCCCTTGGGCTGAAAAGTACAAGTTCAGTTTTATCTCTGTTGAGTTTAAGACGATTTAATTGCATCCAATCTACTATTTCAGAGAGGCAAGATTCCAGCTTATTTGAAATGTCATTGCAATCAATTGAATTAAAATCAATATACAATTGGGTGTCATCTGCGTAACAGTGATAACTCAAACCATGACGACTAATTATCTGACCTAATGGGCGGGTAAACATACAATAAATGATGGGACCCAGAACCGATCCTTGTGGAACACCAGTCTGCAGTATTTTTTCATTTGATAGAGTATCGCCAATTTCAACACAATGCACACGGTTGTTCAAGTATGACTCAAACCACCTTAATGACTCAGAAACAATACCAAATGTAAATTCAAGGCGATGAAACAGAATATCATGATTGATCAAATCGAATGCAGCAGATAAATATAACATTATCATAGCGGTACATAATTTCTGATCAAGAGATTTAACAAATTGAATATCATTATGTACTTTAAGTAAAGCAGACTCGGTTGAATGGTGCTGACGATATGCAGATTGGAAAAAGTCATATGAAGTATTGTCTTTCAAATGCCTTTGAAGACGGACAGAAACAACCTTTTCAACAAGTTTAAAGATGAATGGTAAATTAGATACTGGTCTATAGTTTTTCAGCACTTCTTTGTCCAGACCAGCCTTTTTGATTAGTGGTTTAACATTAGCACGCTTAAAATAGGCTGGTACTATTGACTTCAAAAGAGATTGGTTGATGATAGATGTAATAATTGGCAGAGTTCCCCCACACATTCCTTAAGAAGCCATGTAGGAATAGGGTCCAAGTTACAAGATTTAGAGGGTGAACTTGTGATTAGTGTCCGTACCTCATCTTCTGTGGTGGGATCAAAAGATGCAAGGACATCACCTGTAAACAGGCAATCACTTGACATTGCATCAGCTACCACGTCACTTTTGCCCATTTCAGCGACAATACCTTCCACTTTATCAGCAAAAAAATCACCAAATCTGTTTGCAAGATGTTCTACGGAACTATGGGTTGGCAGGATTGTATCAGCCGACATCCCCATCAAGTGCTTAGTAAGCTTGAAAAACTTTTCCTGATCCCCTCCGCATTCTGTGATTTTATTACTATAAAACAGAAGTTTTTCTTGGATTAACAGCTTGTTTACATTCCTGCCGGTATCTTTAAAAATTTGCAAATCCACTGTGAGCCCCGTCCTCCTCCAAATTCTCTCAGCCTTACGACGCTTGTGCTTGGCGTCCCTTAGTTCATCTGTATACCAAGGGGCATGTGGTCGTAGGGTAATTATCTTCGTGTATTTGGGGGCATGAAGCTCAAGTAGTTTACTAAGATTTGAGTTGTAAGCAGCTACCAATTCGTCGACTGTTCGATTAAGATTCTTTAAATCTTCACAGTCTTTTATGTCTGCAATAAAGCCAATAAAGCTAGGTACATTGATCTCACCGAGCTTCCTATATGACACAGTCTTGCGAACATTCTGTGGTTTGGGAACGTTTATCGTGAATGATATCGTATCATGATCACAAGTTACATCTGAGTCATCACCAAAACATGCCTTTGTCACGGACGGTGGAACATACAGTATTTCACTATCATCCTGAGTAATCACCACATCAAGGGTATATCCTGACCGGTGTGTGGGGCCAACGACATGCTGTCGTAGCCCATGGATGTCCAACAAGCTGTTAATCTCTGGGAATCAAGGTCATGAGGGTTATCAAGGTGTAGGTTAATATCCCCCATCAAAATTAAGCGATCTTCTTTTGAAGTAAAAGTTTCTAAATAAGATGCCCACTCTTCAAAAAATGTTGAGGTTTTCAACCTATTCTTCGAGGAGGAAGGAGGCCGATAAATTACGCCAACTGTAAATTGTGAAGAGCCAGTGCTAACATTACAATCCATGTGCTCAAAGTGGGTGAAAAGCTTATCCTTCGTTGAAGTTCTAGTTTTAACTGTCAGACCAGATTTAAATAACAATCCAACACCACCACCGATACCAGCGGGGCGTGGTACATGTTGAAAAGTGTATCCTACAGGGACAAGATTAGCAATGACAGTAGTCTCCGTCTCATTCAACCAAGTTTCGGTTAAAGCCAAAATGTCAATGTTATTTGATGCTACAAAATCAGAGACAGATATAGCTTTATTTCGAATAGAACGGAAATTCTGTAAATAAATAGTAAGTAAATTCATATCCTGCTTTTCTGGGATGTTTTCCTTACATATGCGTATCAAGTCTTTGTAACATCCTAGGGCCTTCCTTCTTCTCTGTTTATTTTGTGTGCTTCTTACCAAAGATTGAATCTTCTGCTGTTGAGGGGTAGCAGGCAAATCGACAGATAAGGGAGCCAAATAAATTAAGTTGCTAAATTTTATTGCCATGGGTTGCCTATTCGTACTTCCATTATAGGCAAACTTACATTTCAGGTGAGTAATCCCACTGCTATTTAGCACAGCAATAGGTCTCCTGAACTTTGCTCCAGCTTTTGTTCCTCTGCGAGTAGGTCTCCTTAATAAATTCAGATCGGCTATTGTCCTTCTCCATGGCTCAATGCCCACAAAAAGCTTCACAGAGTCTTGAAGTGCTGTGAGAGCATCTCTAGTGTACTGTATACTTCCTCTGTGCATTATCTTAACACTAGTAAGGCAAAATGTCTAAAATAATCCCAACATATATATCTAGGAATTTCACTGGAGGAATTTCATTGGGGAGCGGGATGTTCCTCTTGGTTAAGGTGAAAGTAAGAGGTCATTTGAGGTTACAGAGGTCAAAATCGGCGTAAACCCGGTGTTGACACGCTATCTCAAAACTGGAGCGACAGACATCTCGCAAACTGCCTGGCACCGCCCTGCTTTTCCCAATGATACTACCCGGCACCGCCCCGAACCAACCGCTTCATACAGAACGGAAAAAAATGATACAGACTACTTTTCGGTTAGAAATCATATAACAGACGCCCTAATTTTCTTGAGATATCATGTATACCGGGTTTTTACGGTTTCACATCTCCGGTGATCTCACATGACATTTGACCTTGGATAATACTGCAAAGATCATCACTGAATATTGTGCACTCCCACTTCAAATATTACATTCATTGATGTTTTTATTTTTGAGATAAGACATTTACAGGATTTTCTGATTGACCTTTGGAGACTTCAAATTATCTTTGACCTCAGCTACAATTCATAGAGATTGTGTCCTCAATGTGAGGCACCGATATGCATGTGTGAGACTTTACGATTTTTCGTTCTTGAAATACTATGATTTCAAGATTTTTGCGTTTGACCTATGGTGAACCGAAATGACCTTTGACAGCCACCAAAAGTAGCATATATTATGTTCACAGTCCTTGCGCCATGTATGAGTTCCCTTGCTGTGACGACTCTTGTAATATCGCGTTTACGATCAGTTTTCAAGAATTACACCATTGAAGAAGGACGACTATAAACACGAGGCACTACGTCAGCTATCAGGATACCAGTATAAATGTCTAGATTCGGACATCACCCATGAATCCATATTCAAGGTCAAAACTCTTGTCTCTAAGTTTTTCTCCGAAAAAATACATCTCGGAGGATAGTTTTAATTACCTCAACCCATGTAACCACAAAATTCGTACACCATTTTTTTATCTCTTACCCAAAGTCCACAAAAAACCACAGGCTCCAAATTTATCGGGAGACCTATTATTTCCGTTTGTGGTGGCCCCACATAACAAATATCTGAATTTCTAGACTATTACTCTTCCCGTGGTTAAAAAATAACCGACTTACGTGAAGGACACCAATCACATCCTTAACATTCTAGAAAATTTGAAAATACCCGAATATACCCTCCTTGTTACGTTAGATGTGGTTGGCATGTATACAAACATCCCACAAGATGAGGCTATTTCGACTTGTATCGATGTAATTTCTAAAGCGGATTCGCATCTATATTCGCTTTAAATACCACCCGCACATTGAAGAACTCCTTACGTTAATTATCAAACGTAATTGCTTTACCGTCGATGGTAAATTTTACAGTGCACTTGCAAACTATGGGAGTCGCAATGGATTCGGAATCCTCACCAGAAATTGCCGACATTACCTTTCTCTCTTTGGAGAATAGAATTATACCCCTCTCCAATAAAATTCTGAAATGTCTTAGATACAGAGACGACATCCTACTGTTTTTTGACGGTACACCCTCGGAGCTTTACCATTTCGTGGAACATATCAATACATTACACCCTACTCTTAAATTTACAGCCGAATCTTCACTCACCGAGGTCTCCTATCTAGACATCCAAGTTTTAAAGGAAATAGGTTCGCAGAATTGGGAAACCTCGTTACACGCACTTACACTAAACCCTGCGAAACTTTCCAATATCTGTCACGGGAGTCTTAACACCCAGAAAGCTGTTTTAAAGGTTTCATTAAGGGAGAAACACTGCGGCATATTTGACCTGTAATAACCGCTCTGACTTTGATACAACTTAAACATAATTTACGCGGGCGGAAATACTCAGACAAATTTATAGATAGCGCCACCTCTGCTATCAAATTTGAAAATCGCGCATCTCTGCTTACTCCTAAAATTAAATCCACCGATCCACCTTTAGTATTTAAGTTGCTGTATTCTCCTCATATCAAAACCAAGAACCTCAATAGTTGCCAAGTAAGACATTGGCATTTTATCGAGAAACATCCCACGTTATCTAAGATCTTTCCGAAACCACCGCTCACTGCCTACAAACGGGCTAATAACCTGAGCGATTCTCTTATTAGAGCATCTTTCACTTCAGAAACATCAAAATTAAATCACACTGACACATCTCTGGTTGAGATCCTTGTAGAACTCATGCATGAATAAGTTATCCTTTTTGACTTAATACAACTTTTAATGGCATCCACCGCCATTTTCTATCCTGTCGCTACGGATGAGACCGGGTACTTATCTTCCACGGTCGAAAATTTACTCCTATACACCATGGGATTTCGAGTGACTATTTTCACATCAAAAATATTTTATCCCGATATATCATTACTTAAGTCACGTCACTGAGTTCTGGAGAGCCGAACATTTTTTTTTAGTTCGATTTATTCACCAAATTTCTACGTGACAACTCGTTGGCAATTTATCGCCGACTTTGCCGCACCGCTACTGATGAGACCGGGTACTTATCTTCCACGGTCGAAACGCGTCTAGCAATAGCATACCTGCTATAGCCTACTACCAAGTAAGGTCACTCTATATTATTTAAACCAGACCCATCCCTGGTTTCCTGTTTTTCCTACCTTATTTACCCATAACATGGTAATTTGACAGTTCTACAATACTTTATCTGTATCTCGTACATCCTGACATATCATCACTTCAGTCACGTCACTGAGTTCTGGAGAGCCAACCACTCTTTTTAATTCTAATTTTAATTTCATTTTTACCTCTGTCGACTTCAAACGACCTTTGACCGCCAACGAACTCGAAACTGTTCTTCCACTTAATATTGTGCAACATGCTAAGCCTGAAATTTATCAAAGTTTCTCTTCTGACGGTATCATGTTTACAATGTTCCACTTCCGGTGACCCCATATTTCCTTTTACATCCACTGAAAAAAAAACTACGAACCATTTACTGGGTAAGGTGTATTCATATGCCTAGTATTACTGTAGTTTCCTGAAGGTTACTCACTTTGAAATATTGTATCTACAAGCAAATTTCAGCGTTAACATCCTTTGACCTCTGGTGATCCCTCATGATCTCTGTCCTCCACCAAACCCGATTGCATTTATTTCCTTAATACCGGACACTCACAAGCCCAGTAGGAGATTAATGGAAGTTTCTCTTCCTGAGATAGTGTCTTAAGGATCACATCTGGTGACCCCAAAAGACATTGACCTCCACCATAAACGATAGGGGTCATCTACACTGTAAAAAATTTCTGTTTTTTTTTTTTTTTTTTTTACAGATTTTACTGGCAGCAGAGTTTCCAAGCTTTTTCTGTAATTTCAAATTGCAGAAATCCTCGGTAAAATTTACAACAAAAAAGTGTTATTTTTACAGATTTTTTTCTGGAAACAGCGTTTCCAAGCTATTTCTGTAATTTCACATTACATATAAACTCTGTAAAAAAAAAAAGTCGGTAACTTTAACTTATACACTACAGTGTTTACCTGTAAAATTTTGATTGAAGCTGCCGCTTCATATACAGACCGTGGTATACAAGCATGTACGTGACTTCATCGTCCACGCTGTATACCCACCCTTTGGAACATCCCCCTTTCTCTCTTTTTTTTTTCCAAAAGTCCCCTGACTCTCTGGCGAAGAGCCAGGGGCGAAAACCAAACAATACTCCCGAAGGAGTTCTCTGCTCCCCGAAGGAGTAACAACGTCCCCAAGGGACAAACTTTGACTTAACTGACACCACCTGACAGTGGTCCCGTTCTAGACTGGCTGAATAGAACAGGTCCCACCTGGGAGCTCCGCCGTCGTGATCACGGACACTCCTGCGCCTTTCTCTCTGGCTAGAGAGCCGGGGGCGATAGCGGTCCTTAATTCTGAACATATGCTGTAGGCAATATGCGGAGTGTGTTATGTACCACGTCTACGACACGCTAGTTATAGTGAAAAATGTTGCTACATATTTTTACAGAAATAAAGTTCATAAATCTTAATATTCTTTATCGGTATTAATGAACTACTTATCTTTCCACCAAACAGTGTCTTTTGCTACAGATCTGATAAGAGTAGTCCTGTTATTAGCGTCTATTCACAAATTTTACTTCAAATTTTGGCCACGCCCACTTTATTAACTAACTTTCTCTAAAAATGACTTTTAGTCTACACTCAATTCAAGGTTACACAATGCTTCATTATGATATTTCTAATAAATTACACCCGCGGAGTGTTTACACTGTTATCTCTTAACCAGTTAGATCTATTTCTAATTTGCATTTGCAAAACAGATTTTTTCAGTAAACTACTGGAAATACGTTAAACCTCTGTTAAATTTACAGAATATTCTCGTAAATATGAAAAACAGATATTTTCTGTAAAATTTAACAGAAATTATCTGTAAATTTTTATTCGTATAAAACTACAAGTCGGGTAGATATAGGGTTTGACCCTAAAAAAATTCCTACAAGTGTGTTTTATGCAGTTTGGTATTAGTTGAGGTGTATTATGTACCCAGGAAAAAATCCACCAAAATCCACCCATGGAAAGGGCCGAAATTAGGTCAAATCCAAAATGGCGGCTTTTTTTTTTTGTATGTAATGTGGGTTTTATTGGCAATTTTATGCGTAAAAATGTTTCTATGACCATCTCCGACTAAATGTTTCAAGTTCCCTTGCAAAAACACAATGATGACGTCACAATGACGTCGATAAAAACTTTCCATTGAAGGTTTGAATGCCTTCGTAAAATGGTTTTATTATAAACTGCAGAAAAGAGACGTGTAACTTGCGTACTTTAAAGGGTTTATGTAAAATTGAATCATCCTTGTGAAATTTTTAGTGCTGAAGCTTAAGAGTGTTCAGAAGTTAAAGCCCTCAGAAAAGTATTGCCCAATACCATGTTCTCAGGAAGAAAGGTGCAAGAGCCATTTTGCCATATTTTGAAAGCTGATATCTTTTCACAGGAATTAGATCAATGGCTGAAAATTCGTATGTGGTATGATGTATAGCTATATAAAAAGAATTTGATGTCAAAGCAGCATTACTTATCTCATTTTTGAAAACCTGGGCACTTGAAAATGTTATTTTTTACTTCTAAATGTAATTTTTTTTAAATTTTATGAATTTGCAGGCCTTTTATTAATTGTTAGATGGCCCTCATAATTTATATAACTTTAACATTATTCCAGGTCTATAAGCGAGAGAAAGCATAACCATCCAATGCCTTTAATTTTTAAATGATGAGGTCCAAAACTGGTTGCCTTAAAATGTTTCAGCAAAGGGACATGGGAAGGGCAAAAAACGACTAAAACTGTCCTGAACGTGACCTTTAAATTTGACCTATTCCTTATGGAACCCCAGTATTTTAATTATTAAAGTAAAAATTTTAGTAGTTTTTTTCGGATTTGAAATCCTCTTATGACGTTCCGATACCAAACTTTTTGTTCAGATCTTAGTATTCCAACTTGAAATGCAATATAAAAGAGTATAAGTTCATATTTTTAACTGTTTTAGTCTAAATATTAACTTTTAATCCCTGAAAGTCCACTCGTAGTGTTATTAATTTTTTATTCCATAACTGTTTCTTAAATCTCATTTTCATGACTATTTGACTGATAATTTTTAGAGTCATTATTTAGACTTTTCATTCGATTAAAGTGACATTTTCATCAGCAAAATGTTCACTTAAAAATCACAATTATGACTTGTCAAGGCACTTTCTACCATTTAAAGCTAAAACCTCCGCTTACATTTCCAAACAAAAAGGTGAGTCAAACTAATAAAATAAAAATGGTAATTAAAAGTCAAAATTATGTTACTGAAACTTATTATTTCATTTTAAAGTCAACATTATGAGGTCAGAAGTCCTTATAATGGGAATAAAAGAGGCAAATACATGTGACCCTAATAGTCAAAATAATGAAATTAAAAGTCAAGACAATATGATTTAGGACAAAAGCTTGACTTTTTCAAGTCAAATTGATAACAGTAAGGGTGATATTTTAGGTCACATTCTGTACTCCAAAAGTAAAAGTATGACATTTTTGGTCAACTTTATGAGATTTTAGATTAAAATAATGACAATCAAGGTTACACGTTGGAATTTGAAAGTAAAAATTGTAAGATAACTGTCAAGATATTGAGGTTGTAAGTCAAAATTGTGAACATTATAGGCAAAGTTATGACATTAGAAGTAACAAATGTTTTTAAAGGCATTACTTGACCCCCTAAAATCCCATTTTACTACAGTTTGATTTTTTTGTTCCCTTCCCATATATCTATGTTACCTATATTGATGCCTATGTTAAACTCCAGCTACCTAATAATCGCTGGAAATGTTGTAAGGTGAATGATCTTCCCCACGCTTACAGGCCTATATAAACCTACAATAGCAATAGGTGGCTATATTACGAAGGCCCTCTGACATTTGGTCAAGGGCCATGGAACGGATCGGAAATTTAGAAAAACATATTTTAGGAGTGAAAAATTACAACTTCAAAGACCCGTATATTCACACTTGAGTGAATTATTGCAGGTTTGACTCAAAATTCTGTTAATATAGTAGTAAATCTCTTCACAATTTTCAGTTATGTATCTTATTCCTGTAAAATGACATCATCCTGCAAAATTAGTAAATACTTCGCAGACAGCTTTCATAATGAAAGTGAATGCGCCATACTTTTCTGAAGACTATACTCCTTGAAGGACCTAGGCTTGAAAAGTATGTCACTGCTATCATCCAGTTGTATAAACATTGTGGACCTGTGCTTATATCAAAGACTGTGGCTGCAGTGTATTCATGTGTGATGCTGGCCTTGTACGTCAAGGGCGTGTTATAGAATTTGGACCTCATTTGACACTAAATGGCCTGATAATCATATTTTAGGGACCTGCAAATGATGTGCCCCCTTTTTATCCAATCTGATTCTACATGATAATAGCTCCAGTTCGATGGCAAACACTATAGCTTATACTTAAAATCTTATCTCGTGGTTAAAAATCCAAAATTGCCAAACTTCAGAGCATCCAGCATATCCTGAAACTAGACATCTATATGTGTCTTTTTCATTAAAACGTTTGCACTAGTTGATACCCTACTTCACGTTTCTGATTTAACCTTGGCAAATTTCACCGGAAAAAATGAGCCATCGTTTGGTCACTTGCTTGCGGGGGCCCACCAAGGATGGGGGAGGGGTATGCTACTTACTTGCCCCCGTCCGTTCCTGCTTAAAGAAATACAGTTTACAGGAGCAATGTGCCAAAATACTTCCCCCATATCTGCTTGCCGACCACGACCATTAAGTGTACAAACCCATTAAATGTGTTGATGACTATCCCTGACTAAAAGCAGCTTTACTCGGGTGTCACGTGACCAGATCACCAATAGTTGTCTGTCTACAATAAGCTGTAACGCCGAGACGTACACGTAATGTGTCCTGTCTCTTTCCCACACTTTTGAAATCCTGGCAGCGGCGCTGTTAGTTGTGGCATACCACGTAAATATGACTGTACTAAGTTCTTCCTCAAATGCTGCTTTTCTTGTGTTTAAACAAATAAGTCGTAAGCAAAACCCAGTACTTTTTAGGTCCAGTTACCAAAACCAGTTCCTATCATGCATTACCTGCTAAAAGTTTTATCCTACTTACCTTGCCACCTAAATGCCAAAACATAAGAAGACCAAGTTTACTTTACATATTTTCTGTAGGGAAGGCAATGGGCCACAGGTCAACTGTACTACTGCTTTAAAATTCAAATGTAACAACATTTTATCAATCGAACATGAGTGGAACAAATTTCCTGTGATCAGCAAACTGTGCAACTTGAATAGATCTGTGTTTTAATATGTCCACCATGACATCAGCAATTTTGCAAATGATTCATTATAATCAATTTCCTTGAACACATTTTGATAGACTTTTTGATGTAATTGGAAAGGGCTTTAATGAATAAACCCTTAAGAACATAGAGTTTGCCAAGGTTTCATCAGCAGTGACACTAACTTATTCGGGACTCAAGAAGTTTATTTGACTGTCAATGTGTTGCTCTCATGTCCAATCCTGCCAAAACTGATTGAAATCCTTGCTACATAAATTGGGAGGATGGGGCTGGGTGGGTACATTTTGTCTCAAATCCACCCAAGTAGGTACAAGGCTACCTCAGTAACGTACAGTGTGAAAAGAGCAAAGAGCGAATCCACCACTACAGCAATTGCACATGTAGAGTATGCGTTGAGATGGCACACTCAAATATTTCACTACTCTAAGAAAAATACCGTATAACTTCACCAGCTTAATTCAGGGCTCGGGAGGGGGACTGAAGCCCCACATAATTTTCAGTTTGAAGATGTTTTCTTTGAAAATGTCCAAAATAGCAGCCTACCCTTAAAAAATGTCAAAATTCAGGAGTGAATTGTCCAACCACCAATCTTAGAAACTCTTGACGGCAGGTACAGCAATTGTAGAGCTTAACTATTAAATGTATCTGCATTGTGTAGGTTATACACTGCTAATTTGATTACAAAAGGGTGCGACCAAAGAGATGAGCAGCTTACCCGTACTCAAAATCCATATCTGGCTTTATATCTGGAAATATCTGGTTGATTAAAGACTTTATATGGCCATATAAAGCCATATATAACTTGATTAAAACACAACCCAGATATGCATATAAAGTTTGATATGGCCATATAAAGCGAGATATAACTTGATATAATCGTGATCCAGATATGTATATAAAGTTTGACATGGCCATATAAAGCCAGATATAACTTGATAAAACTGTGATCCAGATATGTATATAAAGTTTGATATGGCCATATAAAGCCAGATATAACTTGATAAAACTGTGATCCAGATATGTATATTAAGTTTGATATGGCCATATAAAGCCAGATATAACTTGATATAATCATGATCCAGATATGTATATAAAGTTTGATATGGCCATATAAAGCCAGATATAACTTGATATAATCGTGATCCAGATATGTATATAAAGTTTGATATGGCCATATGAAGCCAGATATAACTTGATAAAATGGTGATCCAGATATGTATATAAAGTTTGATATGGCCATATAAAGCCAGATATAACATGATTAAAACATAACCCAGATATGCATATTAAGTTTGATATGGCCATATAAAGCCAGATATAACTTGATATAACCGTGATCCAGATACGTATATAAAGTTTGATATGGCCATAAAAAGCCAGATATAACTTGATATAATCGTGATCCAGATATGCATATAAAGTTTGATATGGCCATATAAAGCCAGATATAACTTGATATAACCGTGATCCAGATATGCATATTAAGTTTGATATGGCCATATAAAGCCAGATATAACTTGATATAACCGTGATCCAGATATGTATATAAAGTTTGATATGGCCATATAAAGCCAGATATAACTTGATATGCTAGATATGCAAATGAGCATTTTGTTAGTTTGTTTTATTATTTATTTGATTTGATTCTTGGATTATGCTTGTTACAAACTAAGACATGTTTTGGATACAGCATCACCTTCCCAGACATTGCAGTTATTTAGTGGCTACACTTCTGTTAATACCGCAGTGTACTAAGTGAACTTAGGCAAATAATTTGCATATTTGGGCGGAGCTTGTATCTAAACCTACATTTTTCATGATTTAGGACGTTGAAAGTAAAATATGCACCACGCAGTAAACAAAATTTAGAGTCAAATACGTAATTAAGTTTAAAATAAGAAGCCCATATCACTGTGATTACATAAAATAGGAAATTTCAAGGCATTTTTCTGTTCACTGTTATGAAATAAGTTGAATTTATGTACTTAAGTCAATTTAACCTAATACTTACATTAAATTCTAATTCATGGAGCACTTAAACATTGTTTTCTGGTGTTCAAAGTCTCCATGAGGAGTGTGGACTATAAGTCCTAACTATGATTCATAACTAGAGCAGATCTGTGCCATATAAAGGCTTGATCCAGATAGAACTTTATCTGGCCATATATGGTTTTTATCCGATCTGATATAAATTCCATATCTGGTGCAGATATGGGCCAGATATAAATTTCCATACATGGGCCAGATATGGGCCATATAAAGAGTGAGCCATATAAAGTTTTATATGGGTCATATATGGCACAGATATGGGCCAGATATAAATCTCTTTATATGTGGCATATATGGATTTTCCATATATGGGCCAGAAATGGAGTAGCCATATATGGGGCATATCTGGGCCATATAAAAGTGAAACTTTACCTGGGCCATATATGGCCATATATGGCCTTTATATTATATCAAGTTATATCTGCCCAATTCTTGTACAAGCCAGATATGAATTCCATATCTGGCCCAGATATGGGCCAGATATGAAATCCCATATCTGGGCCATATATGGATTTTGAGTAAGGGTAACCTGTAGGCTAAAGAGTATCTTTTAATAAAGCTTTACTGCACTTAAAATGACTGCTTTGCCCATTAATTGCACATGTGATAGCCTATTGTTAGAGCCTAGGGTAAACTCTACGGGGATAGGCTCATAACTTATACACCACAAACAGCGATGCTACCACTTGAACTGACTAGAGACTTATTTCAATGGAAAAGCACAGCTTCATGACAATCAATTGTGTGAAAATGGGAACATCCGAATATCCAACAATTAACAACCCTAAATCAGGTTACTAAGCAGTCACTGCCGTGTTGGATTGAACATTACATAGTTCTGGTTGTAACGTTCTTGAAAACAGACACGGACAAACAAGGGTGGTACCAGATGGAGCAGGGGGCATGGCCCCATCGGGGAAGGCTGACTTCGAGGAACTTTCCCAATTTTGTCAGGGAGCCTTTATAGGTACGATAAAATATGTAATCCCGAAGACGTCCAGCCCCACCCCCCCCCCCGACAACTTACTTGAATTTCCTCTCATGTACAGCAGGTTGTACGACAGTCCCCCCCCCCGCCCCCCCCCCCCCCGTTTCTCTCGGCAGTGCGCTCTGCCACTTGCTAGCTTACTACATTGTAAAAATGCTTAAGTAAAAATACTACTCCTGGAAGCCTAAATGCAAGAAATCAAGAAGAATTTTTTTATTTTGCATGAATTCTAGTAGTAGGCAAAGAATAGTCGTTTTGGGTGGTTTTGGGGACTTAAGTGTAAGATCATGGATGAATTATGAAAGCTTCAGGTCTACAGTAGTACTGTTGGTCAATTTAATCGTAAAAACATCATGCCAAACAAAATTTGAGTACAGCAAAACTTCCTGTAATCAGCAAAAAGTGTTATTTTAGGTGCATTTACCGTTACAATGACGTAAAAACGGCCATTTTGGAAATGACCTATTTAAATAAAGATCTCGTGAACCGATTTTGGTGGATTTTTGATATGTTGTTTCCCACATCCAAATCTACCAAAAACCACTGAAATCTCACTTGTAGGATTTTTTTGGGGTTAAGGTATATTTTGTCACAAATCTACCCGACTATACAAACTTATTCCGTAAACCATGTGACATACGGAAAACTGTAAAAATCACAGAAAATTTATGTAAACTAAGAAATACAGAAAAAATCTTGAAAATTCTACAGAACTTTACTGTTAATTTACAGAAATTTTTTACAGTGTACTGAATACCCATATGATAACTGCCACTTATCTCACACATCTTGTGATATCTTGCTTACCAGAAGTTTTCAAGGCTTTCACGATTTGACATCTGGTGATCCCAAATGACCTTTTCACCTTCACCAAAAAGAATAGGATAATCTACTCAAAAAGGGGTATCCCCGCCCCACGTATGACAATCCTCACGTTTCCTCTTCTTAAGATATGGCTTTTATAAGCAAAGCGTCACACACACACACCCAGCCCGGGTGCATACCTGCGCGAATATACACACGCACACACACAACATCACGAACGCATGAATTCCCTCTGCCTACGGCAAAGAATAAAAGCTTCAGGCCTTTATATGTAGGTGAAATATGGTGTACAGTTATGCCCCGTCCCCTCGTCTTTTCAATCCTGTCCCCTGGCTTGTAATGCAAATTCTCTGTATATTGACACATCGGGTTAACCTAATTGTAAATCACTCTCCCACGGAATGTATGTTCCGTCCGCGTGGCTTCGGTGACATCATTTTGGTTACGCGTTTGGGAGTTTTCATCCACTTCAGTCCCCAACTCTTCATTAAAAAGTGGAAACCGAATGGTATTTCCAGTCTTATGACCTCACAGCCACGGTACATCTTGTCATTCTTGTGTCACCATGGAAGTATTACTTCCATGGTGGCACCAAGTTTTCGGTTCACGTGTTTAGTGTTTACGCTGTCGGCAAACAGTACGGTGGAAGCTGATCAGATGTACAACTATACGCCTGCTTATGATGTTATCTCCATTACCAGTAGCCCTTTACCCCCCCCCCCTTTAGTTCGAAATGTGTAATGTGACATTGACTAGGCTACACGCCATGACCAATGTACATTGAGACCTCTTATATACAGAGGATTCCACTGGACACAAGCATGCAATACTAATAACTAATGTACAGTGCAGTGGTCGCTCACGAACAGATCCAGTTTTAGTGTCAATTCATCAAGTATGCGCAGATTATAGTCGTCAGCTCAAACTGTCTTTGTATGTGAACAATTCATAACTTTCCACTTGCTATCCTTAAAAAAGTTCCATGCAGCGAGCTCCACTTTAAGGGTTGGATCTGTGCTAAATATGCGCAAAGAGGCGAACTCTAAATGAAATTTTGCCCTTTTTAATTTCTGAGAATAAAGAAACGTTTTGGATGTAGGGGTCAATCTTTGTGAGTATGTTATAAATTGTTTCGTAAGAATGCCTTGGCGACCCCCTCAGTGACAACGTAGGTACGTACTTCAGTCTCCCTGGTAGAGCCAGGGTCACCCTCAGCAATGGAATGTGCTTTTATTTGGTCTTCTTACCTACCCCTTTCTGTCCTGGGCAAGTGGCAAGTGTGTGCAAACACTAATTAAGACAACACACCTCATAAAACAGGGTTACTCTGTCTACTACCCTTTCCACGCACGAAGGCATGTCTCACTCAAGTGTGCGAAACTGGATAGGATCAACGTTTGCATCGTCACGAAGATACAATCGTGCAGAACAACAGAAGGCACAGAATTGTGGTAAAAAGTGCAAATAAATATTATCAATTTGAAAATGTGTGAGGACTTTGATAAGACTTAGTGACTTTGAATACTTGTAAATCTGGCGATTGTTGGAGGTGAAGTGGTTGAAGCTTCTGCCTTGCACTCCACAGATTGTGAGATCTGGTCTCAGCAGTATTACATATACTCCCTTTTTCCCCGATTTGACAGCTCTGCAAAACCACCAATGAATTCAAGGTCAACAAAGGTGATATAAGGAACTTAGCTTAAAATGCGCTGAGCTAACAAGAATGAAACGATAGTTAGGCTTTGTCCAAGAAATATATATTTGTTTTGGTTTCACCAAGAACTAATTGCAAATGTGTTTTTGCAAAGTACATTTCTTTGAAGTACCCAAGATTACCTTCTAAAAGTCGGAGCAAATCCAAACATGCCTCATTTGCACAGATTTAAAATGGCCGTCATTTGTTGTCCATGTCTTGCAATCTCAGACTAGAAGAAGAGTTATTCTGGTGTTGGTGTCTACACCCATATCTTGAGGGTCTGGGAACAGAGTTATGGCAGCTAAACAAATATGTGGTATTGGAGTCAGGCCTTATTTGCATAAAATAAAAAGGGCCCGGACTTTGGCGGACGTCTGTCCATATCTCGTATGATGAGACCAGGTGAAGAGTAAGTGTGGTGTTTATACACATGTTATCAAAGTATTCGACCACAATCAAATTGTGGGAACAGAGTGTTATGTGGAATGTTGGGTTCAAGACGAATTTCCATAAATCCAGGATGGCTGATATTTTGATAAACTTTTGTCCATCGTGTCAAAGTCTCAGGTGCACAGAAACTCCTTAATTGTAGATAACCATCTTTTAGGGTCAATGATCACTTGTATTTCAACTCGAACAATGTTAGGCATTTATTTTACCCAACATAACTTGTTTAACTAACTCCTGAAATAAAATTACCACACAATGCATATTTTGAGGTACCCAAAATGACATACTAAAAGTTCAAGCAAATCCACTTTTCGGAAATATGCCTTATTTGCAAAAAATGAAAATAGCCGTCATGTTGATAGATTTTTGTTCATATGTTGAGATCTGAGACTCATAGAAGAATTATTTTGGTGTCTATACCTATGTTTCCAATGTCTATGGAAAAGTGATTGCAGTGACACTAACATGCGACATTTGATTCAGGCCTAATTTGCATCAATTCAAATGGCGGTCACTTTGGTGAACTTTTGTCCATATCTCTAGATGTCAGAATCATGGAAGAGTAGTTTAAGTGTCTACATGGGCGTATGAGCCCAAGTTGATTTGGGGGAGGAGGGCTGTCACGACTTGCGCGAAAATTATAACCCAAAATTTCCGCGCGCTCCACGCGCGTTCAACATGCTAATGTACATATCATATAACCATGCATCGACTATCACACATACAATCATTTGCCGTTACACTACCCTTCCGTATTGGTTAAAATTTTTGGGGAAGTCGTTACAATAATGTTGATAATAAGCAGTGGCGTAGCCAGGATTTCTCTCATGTGCTGGGGGTATTCATTATACTGTGTGATCGTCGGCCTGGGGAGGGGTATAAGGTGAGAGGGTCCCCCTCTCCTTTGAAAATTTTTGAAAAATTAGGTGTCCTAATTGCAATCTGGTGTAACATATGCTACCTTTGAAGTAAAATTAGTGTTAAAAAATTTACATATTTTAATTGCTAGAAAAATCGGTATCAGTAAGAGGGACATGGCCCAATGGCCCCTGTAAATAGACCACCACCCGAATTTTCACAAAAAATATTCTGTTAGGGAGCTGCAGCCCCGCCCCCGTCTCCTACGCCTATGAGTGTCTACACCCATAGTCTAAGGACACAAATTAGCAGCGGTACCAGCACGTTTTAATCTTGTCTATCTAGCGAACTTAAATCGAAAATGGTGGATATTTTAGTAGCTACCCGGTTCCTGAAAATTTGAGGCTCACGGTGGGGAAAGTAATTCTCGTGTTTTTTTTTTTATGTTTTCGGGTAAACAAATACAATTGTAATACTTTTAGTTGTAAGATATAATTGTTTTAAGCCTTATTTGGATAAATCCAGAATGGCTGCCATATTGTTTAACTTTCATGAAAGATGACATGATCCAGGAAATATGTGTAAACGGCTTTGTCTGAATTACATGTGTAAGGATTACGTCCGATTATGATGTCAATCATCACGGAAAAACTTAGTTGGTCGAGGCATAGCTGAGTGCGGTTGCCACTGCAGACCTTTTTGACTCAGTCATATGAGGTGTTCCTAGTAAATCTCAAAGCGAACCATTTATTGTACAGCACTTACCAAGAGCAAGTACCGACCACGGACCTATTTTGGACCAACTACGAATCGCTTAAGTTATTATCTCCTAAGAAAACCAGAAAGCCAAAATGCTTAACCCTTCTCTATACAGCAGCCCTCGAATCGTTTTTGTTATTTTTTTTTTTTGAATATTTTGATTAATTTATTAAAAATTCACACAAGCACTGGGCACCTTGTCCTATATATCAATAAAAAGGGTAAAGCCTACTCTTTCTACTTGAATATGTTTTCTCTTTCATATGACACAAAAATTGCGGAATTTGGATGGAAAACGACAGAGTTATGACGATTACACTAATCACACACTAAAGGGGTTGCCACCTCTAGTTACGTTACCAACTGTTAATTTTTGTATTTTAACTGTTGAAGTCTTTAAAGGAGAACACTATTTCCCAAATGTAGTCATATCGTTGTTAATATTTCATGATTTATGAATATTTTCATGTAATTCATTCTGTTTAAAAGTACTTTGTTAATTGCACACGAATATTGTTTTGAACTGAATGGTTGTGAATATGTCTCATCTTTCCCCGGGGTTTTCATTTCAATAAAAATGTGATTATCTGCAAACACAAATTTTCTTTCTTTCTTTTTCGTCTTTTTTCATCAAAATTTTGTTGTGTATGAATGAACAGGGTTAATCAACGCTGGACCTTGCATTAAATAGAGGAGGATGCACTCCGGGGGTTAATGCTATCGCTGGATGCACTCGGGCTGCCACCTCGTGCATCGCTTACATTAACCCCCGATCGTGTATTATCCTCTACTTAATGCACGGTCCAGCGTTGATTAATGAACGCGTACAATAAAAATGAACTAAAATTAGAATTCTCCAATAGTGGTAGGAAAAACGATAGGATTTTCAATTCATGTGAAATCATGTTCTGTGTTCTAAATCCCCTGCACACTTCTCCTGTGATAAATCAATGGCAATCTGTTGCAAGACAGAATCAGTACTAACCAACGTCAGATGTAGCTTATGACATTCCTCGTCTAACGTCTTTATGAACAACAACCCTTATAGGTAATGGCCCAGAAGGACGCCACGGGATCTCACACAACCCTTCGACCCACCAATTTTATAAGGCTCGTGGTCGTTTGAATACGACATCAAGTGAAAACAGAAACCAGAAAGCCAAAAGGCTTAGCGATTCCTTGCCTCTGGAATACAATATAAAAATAGTACAGCGGTTTTAAGGCACAGTTTCATTATGAAGGTATAAAATTACTTTGTCTACAGAATGAAAGATCCATGGACAGAGACCAAACAGATCAAACAGATTGATATCATGATAACACCTCTCAGATTCACCAAGGTTACCCAAGTTCTCAAGAAGGGTATCTTGTTAACACGGCATTAACCTTTTGAACTCTGCTGACTCAAGTGGCCTTTGACCTCCAACAAATGGGGATTATCCGCTCAGCATGGTTTATCTACACGCCAAGTAATAGATCCATAAATGTTACCCTTTTTGAGATATCGTGTGTAGCCTATTTCAAAATTTTCACGTTTTGCGCTCCGCAGACCCCACATGAGCTTTGACCGTCACAAAACACAAAAGCAACTTAAAACTACATACAGGTAGATTACATACTGAGTATGAAATCCAGCAAGGGACCCTTCTTGATGTAAAGTGTTTTCAAAGTTTTGACCTTTTGACCATTGGTGACCCCAAATGACCTTTGACCTCAACCAAAACCGTTAGGGACTATATAATCCACATGAGCCATACACATATCAAGTATGATATTCCTTGTGGTTACCCTTCTAAAGATATCATGTTTGACCTATGTTGACTACGAATGAACTTTGACCTCCACAAAAATAGTAGGGATGTAGTACTGAATATGAGATATCCACATACCAAATGTGGTATCCATCAAGTTTACCTTTCTTGAGATATCGTGTCTATTAGTTTTTACCCTTAGACCTCTGGTGACCCCAAATGACGTTTGATCTCCTTAAAAAACGATGGGGTTCATTAACTCAGTATGGGTCATCCGCATGCTAAGTATAAAATCCCTCGCTCCTTGAGATATCATTTAAAGAACACTTTACAAGGTTTTCATTATTTGATCAAGATACAGGTCAACCTAGATGGCCGAAAAACAAACTGAACGCAAGTATTATAGTGCTTTATTATGATGAAAAATACTTTTGACATAATTGCTTCTAATATGTGTTTATATTTTATAAAAATATTGTCTGAGGTTGTTTTTCCATGGTTTGTCTCGATTGATACACAAAGATACTGAAACTTATATTTGGATCATGGAGGTACTGTTAAGGTAGTACTTCCATGTTTAAAAGATTAAGTATAATATTCTACATGACATTCAAAGCTTTTGTTTGGACAGTAATTTTAAAGATCACTTTCTGTAAATTTTTAGATTATTTTGAATTATTTTGTTGTATTTTGGGACCTTCGAAGGTATTGTTTAAATACTTAGCTGCGTGTAGTGTTTGTCTTACTACCATGGCTACCACAAACTGTTGCAAAATGTATATACATATAAGATTTGCATTTTAAAACATAAACTAACTCAGTAAAGAAGGGACTCTGCCTTTAATAAGTTTGTGTAAAAAAGTCACTATTTTGATGGCAATTTTGTTTTATCAGTATCTTGGTTGAGTACGATCCAGACACAAAACTTCTGAAAAATAAATAAATGTGAACAGAAATTACTAGTAAATTTGCCCACACTATGTTTTCATCATTGTTTTCAGTATTATTTAAATACAGTAAGATATTGTTGAAGGCCATTATTTCGACGATTGGAGAGTTTTCCCACTGTACAATACACACTGTACATGCCTGTAATATTTACATGCATCCACAAATACAGAGACAGTGCTGAGTTAGCTAGCAAGTGCTTTCAATTTTCGACTTCGAAGAGATGAGAGAAGAGAAAGTACTAATTTCACTTTGAGGAATATTTCAACCACATCGGAAAATTTGAGGGGGACAAAAATCAAAAATTGTAACAGTGCCCACATTTTGATCTTTCTTAACTTGAAAATTTTATGTCGTAAATATAAAATTAAGAAAGAAATAGTTTATTGATATCAGATTATTTTAAAGCGCAGCTCTATTGGTAATATACTTCTTTCATATGGTAGTGCTGAGTAAAATCGCATGTACTTAGCTGCAGTCCCACCATATTTTAGACACTGAGTATTATACATGCGATGGTAAACTTTGAAATACAGAACTACGGCTCAAAAAGGAAAGTTTCACCTTCGTTAAAATAAACTTGGTAAGTTTTCTTGAAAAGACCCGAAAGTACCCTTTATCAGGGATAGCGGCCCGCATAGGTGATCTCTGGCGAAAGTGCTTCCTGTGTAAAAGTAAGTGAGCTAATGTGAATTCTAAATGGGAAAGGAGTTCGCCTCCGGTTGTTTAGCGGAAAAATTCTCTCTACTGTGGTTGATTAAGCCTGTGATTGTCAATAATATCCTGGGACTTGGACAGAAACCAGGTTGAGCAATAAGCAGAGGCTTCATAGCTCCAAGTTTGACACACCATAACTCCACAACTTACAAGTACCATCACATTAATGGTCATCCCTAGAACACGGTCTGCTGACCTAACTTTAGTATTTCGGTTGCTTGGGGGCTTCCCACACTAGCCTAGGTCAGCAATATATGCCATTGCAAAATTGGGCTACCTCCTCCTACGTAAAAAAACTTTTGACTGGTCTCCATTTTGCACAGTGACAAATAGACCTACTCCTCAATCATGGAGGCGTATGATCATACTATGGATCCTTTCTAATTTTTAAGAAATCTTCAATTTAAGTATACCTGCATTTAACATAGTTTCCTAATCATTTCCAAATGCAGTGATTTTACAAGAGGTCATGTTTTATTTTTTTAAACATTCTAATAATTTTGTAAATGTTGACAGGTTGTTAACACCATTTTATGCCAAATAGCACGCAGTGTTGTTCAATTGTGACATAGTCAAATGGTTATAGGTTCATACACGCGCATATGCTTATGAAGCAACAATCACTGCTGCAACGTGTGCTGATGCATGTAACTCTCTTAGTAACATGCGGTCAAAACTTCCATAGGTCACAGCCTGGGCCTAGTTCAGGGAACAAAGTGTACGTGAGACCTAGCCTTCAATCTTGGACAAAAGTCGTTGGGACACCTCCGCTCCCCCTCACAATGTTGACCACAATCATCCTGTTCACGGGGGTTTCATGTAAGCCCTGGGAACTGGGATTCAAGAATATTATGGCACAGTGTCCCAACAGTTTCGTCCAAGATTGTCTGAGAATTTCGAGAAGTTAGAACTACTCGCGGCACACAGTAGAAGTGTCAATTTGTGCTGGGTTGATTCGCACAAAGTTCATGGTGTTTTTCTTTGGATAAGAGGACATATTCTGGGCTTACATTGAAGTTCTTGAAAGTATAACAGTATTGAATTTGAAAGATTGAGGAGGTAGCTAAATTAGTTCAACGCTTCCTCTCGTTCAGGAAGCTTTTTTCAACAGTGACGTATTTTCGGCTCACACTGTCTGGACAGGTACCAAATAAAAAAAAAACATTCAAACGAAGTACAGAACTATACAGAACGTACTTGTGAATTTGAATGTGAAGTACTTAAATGCATATTCATTTCATCTTAACGCACTTTCATGTGAGTAGTCGAAACTATACAGAAAACATGCCATACCTGCTAACTTGACGAGAACCAGCAGTGAAGGCTGAGTCAATCAAACGGTCTACCATTTGTTTTGAAAGCAAAATTGAATGCATAACGTAAAGAAACTGCTACGGTAAAAAGAAGGCATTTTGATACGTTACCAGCTTCATATAACGTGAAAAATCCAGTCACAGACGTCGAATTTGCTTCAAAGTATGTCCAAAAACAGCCCTAACTAGCAACTAACTAACTGATTTTTAACGTTTCATGGTAGATCGCGGCTCTCTTTCAGTTAATATCTCGTTTTCTTACCACCAGTTTGCAATAGGAATGAGGCTGTTCTATCCATGAAGTTAGAGTTAGATGAGGTTTTACGGCTCAGTTTCTAACAAAATGGTTTAAGTCGGGCCGTCGACGGCCTTTTTTTCCAGTTGTGGCTCACTGGCTTGTTTTCCCTACTCCATTGCTTATGCTGAGCACCAAGCACAATGGCAGCAGGTTCCATTTTTAAAGTTTTCGGTATGACCCGGCCAGGAGTCGAACCCCAGACCAGGTCCGACTCCTGGTCGGGTCATGGAAGAAATTTTGTTTAGAGTATCTATCGGAATAGAACGTATCTTAGCAACCACCCGGGCCTGAAAAGCTTCAAACGTGATGACTGCCGTAAACGTTGTTACGAAACGTAAACATATCTGTCAGGCATTTATTGCGAATACCTGAAAGTCTTTTCATTATGATCGCCCAACTAACAATAACATAAAAAAATTATCAAAACAACACATTAAAACAACTTTAAATTCTACTTTCATTAGGCTAAAATCCTCAGACCTATAAGCCTCCAAAAAGACTTTTCTGAATACGTCTGCTCGAAACATTAACTATTTTTCTATTGAATTTGTTCTCGTAAGATTGTCTGAGCTCTAAGGGAGCCATTTACCAATGAGCCAATGAGTTACATTACAGTTCACCATATTGTTTAATTGTGGTTAATAGGTAGGAAGTGTATGTTATGGACCTGCTAATGCATTTCCCAGTATGATGCTGTACGCAAATCATATATCTTGTTTATAACAGTGTAACACAGATTTGTAGATTCTGCAGTGTGAGCAATAGAACAATGTCAGGAGTATTGAGTATGATGACAAGGGAAGTTCCTGGATTGTTCGTACAAGTGCAAGTACAGTCTAGTTTTCACTTGAGTACAAGTACATGCTTTTGCAGTGGCATAAAAAAGCATGAATTCGTAAAACATGGGAGTTTAAGTACGAGTTCAAATGAGTTTCATGTGGACAAGTACAGGCCAGTATGACAAAATGTGAGTTTTAGTCGATGCTGACCGCAAGTCTGGTGTAACATATGAGAGGTGTATGCAATTTCTTATTACACATAAACGTTATTGATATTCAGATGCTCTTCAAAAATCCGCATACTTTACATCTAAGTGTATCTTAACTACCAATGCTAATTTGTTTGCCGGGTCCACAAGGGAACAGTATTACAACTGATATAATGTTAAATGGTATGGAATAGTTTGTGACAACAATGCTGCTCTTTTTGCAGTTTTCCTGAAATGTTCTTGATTCATTAAATTCACATCATTGTTTAACTCTTAGTAAATTAAATGTTTCCTCTTGTGAAACTTTCAATAAAAATGTTTGAAAGGTCTTCCACGGTATTCATTGTAGTGTGCAAACTAGGGAATTTAGAGAAAAGCTGTTTAAGTACATTGTACCAAATACAGTATTTAAAAGAAGAGTTAATCTTAAATTTATTTCGATGTGGTTTGCGGAATTAAATAATACCCAGGTGAATCTGTATTGTATATGTGGTTCTTGAGATATGAGTAGATTAAGTACTGTAGTCACATTTTCAACACAAACTGGTGTCATCATAGCATATATTTTACTCACACCCATTATGCTGTCTTTATTCCATGAAGGACATAAGAATTTTATGGTCACACATTCCCTGTGTGAGAACTTTTATCTATGTCAAGGTCAAAACAATACTGTAAATTGAAACAATTCTTTTTAGTGCAAAGATTTGACTTTACTCCTGCTTCCTTCATTTTGACTTTGTGTAACAAATGTTTTCCATCTGCTATTATTTCAAGAACGAGACAAAAGAATTGACTTAAAATCGCACCAATAATCTCAGATCATTTTTCTATATGTCAATGTTTTGCTCAACCCCCTCCCTCTACCCCCATCACCACCATGAAGTAAAAATCAAGGTTAGGAAATAACGTGTTATAATTTTTGGAAAACAATTGTTACTTTAGCAACTTATGAAAACCAATGTCATTTCTGTATATTTTACATAAGGCTATACTTTCTGTTTACTATTCCCATCCATTGGAAGCATTCTTAGGGATACAAGTTTGCAATATTAGTGGTGTCAGGAAAAGAGATTGATGCATTTAAGGCAGACTTATTTACAGTACAGTAAAGTGTTACCAAGTGGGAGTCATCATGGTTGGGTCCCCAAACATTTTCAAAGAACACACTCATCACCCCGAGTACATGTTTTGTTGGAGGTTCACATTTGGTGACTGCTCATTGATTAACATCAAATTCAAAAGATGCAGAGACGTACTTAACATTACACAGCATGCACAGAGAGGGTTCTGATTAAACGTTAGGGCCTTGTATGTTCACCAGCATATTAGTCTTCAGTAATAAACTAGGTTTGTGTCTGCACGAGGAGGAGGTAAAGACAAGTTAAGGGGGGCTAGAAGTCACTTAGGAGAATTGGCTTAGTTGGGCGAATCGGAACTGTCTGGTATGAAACAATTTGGACTTTAAACAAAAACACTGTCTAGGATACATCCAAGACAGGACCACAGTAGCCTGATTGAATTTTAGCCTGCACTGAGTTTTAGTTGCTCGAGACCATATTTACACGCAAAGGTGTGTTAGCTCAATTGGATACACAAATGAATGTACAAGTGATTGTTGAACAACCAGAGTGAAGCTGGGGTAAATTGTTTGAACGAATGTCGTTCAAAGGGCTGTCATCAACTGTGTTTGGGATTATCGGGCTATTCCTCCGGGCAGAGCTCGCTGCATCAACGTTTCGCAAGACCGAAGAACCTAACTCTCAGACAATCCTATTCGTAACCATGATCCTTACCCAAACGCTCTTTCTACCCGTGTATAATCCTAGGAAGCCTAATCATAAACCTTATTCTCTATCTAACCCAAGTCCTTATCCTACTTAATTATAACCTGATGTAAGTTCTCTTCCAAGGCAATCTTCTGTCAAGCAAACCTTCGATTCAGTGAATCTTCAGTCTTGTGGGCAGTCCCTATTCCTTCCTGATTTAGGGGACTTACCATGTCTCCTCTTACTAAAGGACTTTCTTTGGATTTTATTTATTCATCCATTCATCCATTCATCCATCCATTCATTCATTCATTCATTCATTCATTCATTCATTCATTCATTCATTCATTCATTTATTTATTTATTTTTTTTTTTTTTGCTCTAAAAATTTATTTTTTATCTGATAAGGTCCGTTTATCACACCATAGTTTTATCTTTTCTGTGTCTCGAAAAGTGGGTTATTTTTCAAGGTATTTTACTTGGAGTTCCAATATTACCCCTGAAATTCACTGTAGGCTCGATTTTTTCTTGATTTCTCGTTACATTGAACATAATGTTATTGATGCTTCTTTTTCCCCTGGTATCCAGTCAGATCATTCATTTATATCTTTATCTGTTATGATTACTCCTACCTAAAGAGGTCCAGGTTACTGGAAATTTAACAACTCCCTATTAAAAGATACTTCTTTTAACAACATTATTGAAGACATTATTCGTGTTGGTGCTGAAACTCCCAGTTCACCAAACCCCTGTACTCGCTAGGAAAACCTTAAATTTAAGTTTCCTCTGGCTTCTATGAATTATTCTAAGCAGAAGGCGTCTGAAAGACGTTTTCATGAAGAATTACTTATACTGAAAATTTCAAGTTTAGAGCACCAACTTTTTCTCGCCGAGTCTAGCTATGTTCGTTCGTAGCTTGATGCTGCTCGAAATGATTTACTTTTATATTATGATTATAAACTTAGGGGTACTATTATTAGATCTAGGGTAAGGTGGGTCGAGGAAGGGGTAAAGAATACAAAGTATTTTTTGAACTTGGAAAAACGGAGTAAGCAAGTTATTCATATTTGTCGACTAAAATGCCTAGACGGTCGTCTTATAGATGACGCAGGTGATATTTTGAAGGAAATTCGTTATTTTTATAGCTCTTTATACAGTTCCGACAACACATCGGTGGGTTCTTTTCTTAATCATTTAGATCACCCCGAATTAAGTACTGACGACTCCAAGTCTTGTGATGGTGAAATTACTTTGGAAGAGTGTTCTTCTGCACTAAAAATTTTGAATAATGATAGAGCTCCTGGGAGCGATGGCTTAACGACGAATTTTTATAAGCATTTCTGGCATTTAATTGGTCATCTTGTGGTTGACTCTATTAATTATGGTTATCACCAAGGTTCCCTCTCTCCTGAACAGACACGTGGAGTCATTTCTCTCATCCTGAAGCCTGGAAAAGATCCTGCTTTGCTCACAAATTATCGACCCATATCTCTCTTAAACACTGACTATAAAATTGGGGCTAAAGCTATCGCTGCTAGGTTGAAGTTAGTTATACAGAATTTGATTGGCCCAAATCAGACTGGTTTCCTTAAAGGTAGATTTATTGGTGAAAATGTCAGATACGTTCTAGATTTAATTAATTATACGAGTGAATTTAATATACCAGGTTTTCTCTTCTCGATCGATTTTGAAAAAGCTTTTGATAAACTGGAATGGAATTTTATTCAGGCCGTACTAAATTTTTTCAATTTTGGAAACAGCTTTAAACAATGGGTTTACACATTATATAACAATGCTCAGGCGTGTGTTTGCAACAATGGCTATTCATCGGGCTTTTTTAAAATTCAGAGAGGAGTTAGACAGGGCTGCCCTTTGAGCCCATACCTTTTTATTCTTTGTGTAGAGACGCTTGCACTAAAGATTAACCAATCTACTTGTATTAAAGGTATTTCAATCAACGGTTAGGAAACCCGTGTTCTTCAGTATCCCGATGACACCCCATTTATACTTGATGGAAGTAAAGAAACGTTAAGTGAGTTGCTATCTGTTCTTGATACTTTTAATCAGTCATCTGGGTTAAAAATTAAATTTTCCAAATCCCATTTGTTTCCATTAGGTTCTCTTGTGAGCAATAGGCCACTATTTTTAACTGAATTCAATACTGATGTTTCTTTGGGTCCTGTTACTATGTTAGGTATTGCATTTACTCATAATGGGGATGTTTTATTTCGACTAAATTATCAGCCCAAACTTTCTCGACTTAAAAATACCCTGCGTGTTTGGGCAAGTAGGGACTTAACTCCTATTGGTCGTAACATTATAGTTAAAACTTTTGGGCTCTCGCAATTAGTATACCTCTTCCTTGTTTTGCCTAACCCCCCAAAGACTTTTATTAAGGAGCTCGATTGTACTATCTTCGATTTTATTTGGGGTGGAAATCCAGATAAGGTTAAACGCTCTGTGATTATCAACCCGGTTAGTTCTGGTGGCTTAAAGGTTACACATATCTCTAGTTTTATAAATAGTCTTAAATGTACAAATGTACATGGATTCAGCGTGATTGCACTGATTTGAATGGACCATGGAAAACTTTTTTCACATTAGTTTAAAAAAGTACAGGTACGACTTCCTTTTTAAATGCAATTGTAAGCCAAAGACGTGAAAAATATTCGGAACACTTTCCTTAGAGAAATTGCACAGTCATGGTGTAATATTTCATATGTATCGCCTAAGGATAACTACGGCTCTCAAATATTATGGAACAATTCTGACATTAGGATGAATGGTGAAGTTATTTTTTATAAATTTCTATTTGATAAGAATATAAGGTATGTTAATGATCTTTTTGATATACAGGGAAATCCTCTATCCTTTGAGAGATTTAAACGTAAATTTAATGTGACAAGTTTACCTTTTACTTTATATTATGGCTTAATACACAGCATTCCTGTCAATTGGCGTGATTCGATTTCTAGTGACGGCGAAATCCAGAATATTAATGAAGTTTTATTTGATAACTATTTGAATTCGCCCAAGTCTTCACAATTTGTTTACAACAAATACCTAAAAATTATTGCTGAAAACCCTACAGCCGTCCGAAAATGGGAGGTCCTCTTTGATGACATAACGGACCAGGATTGGTCCCGTATTTACTGCACTCCTTGGGTTTCTGTCTCAGAAGCTAGATTACAATATTTTCAATTTAGATTTATTCACAGGATCCTCCCAACCAATAGATTGCTATGCTTAATGGGGAAGGCTGACTCCTCATACTGCACTTTCTGTGAGACTAACGATGAAACATTAGACCATTTGTTCTGGGATTGTAGTTATGTCTCCCAGTTCATTGAGGGAGTAGAAGCTAAGTTATTTAATCATCGTCCTGTCTTCTCCAAGCAAAGTTTCTTTTTTTAGTTTTGAGAAGGCCAGGCATCCTTTTAATTTCTTAGCGCTTCATATGAAACAGTATATCTTTAACTGCAAAATGATCAAAGGTAAGCCTGATGTTAATGAATTTTTTATAAGTTTAAATCCATTGTTAAAGTGGAACAAAATAAGAAAGTAAGAAATAAGAAGATTGTAAATATTGATGATATTAGAAAGGCATTTGCCTCTTGTCCAAGTTTATTTGCCGATTAAGGGTTATAGAATTCAATTACTCTAGCATTATTTCGAATCTATTGCAGTATGAATCAGGTTTCTCAGAATATTTTGTTCACCATGTTGTATATAACATCACTTTTGTAAGTAAAATGTCTTAGTTTTGAAACATACAATGGACATCAATAAAAAGGAGACAAAATTCATTCATTCATTCATTCATTCATTCATTCATTCATTCATTCATTCATTCAAAATTTATCTTTTATCTGATAAGGTCCGTTTATCACACCATAGTTTTATCTTTTCTGTGTCTCGAAAAGTGGGTACGCTAAAGAGAAAACCAAACCACATAAGGGGTCTTTGGGTAAGAACAACCCTCCTGATGTAAATTTCACTGTTTCTCACTAGGGAGACTTGAATAACTCAAAACTGGAGACCTTTGGTGGTAGCCATATGCATCCCTGACTTTTATGACACTTAAATTCAATGTGAGAAGCCAATATTCAGCACGATAGTACTGATATGAGGTGTTCTGGAATTGATGAGCTTTGACTAAAAATCAGGGTAACCACTGTTTTCAAATCTCAAAAAAGAAAAGCTTTGTATTATCCCCTTAATAACAACTTTTCTGCATGTCCAAACACTGAGGGGCACGCATCTCTCAGCCATTTCCTCCCCCGTCCCAGCCTCTTCAGAAGTTTGTGTAGATACTTACATGCAACCTATAATGTATTACACTAGGATCCACAATGTTTAATTATAGCTCATAACTATGGCGCAGTTTGGCTACACGGTTATAGGAAGACTGTAAGCCTGAGTAGACAGAAATAATTCTGACATGAAGAATGGGCATCTGCACTTCTTACTTGGGGAAATTGACAAGGAAATATCATACGTGTAATCCAAGGGTGGGGGTTCAGGTATGATATTCTCCTGGGGGTTTCGTTAGTCAGTCAGTCAGTCAGTCAGTCAGTCAGTCAGTCAGTCAGTCAGTCAGTCAGTCAGTCAGTCAGTCAGTAAGTCAGTCAGTTAGTTAGATGGGGTTTAACGACACACCAACACTAATGTGTTATGTAGTGTCAGGCTGTCAGCTACATAAGAAAGGGTAATGGTGGGATGAAAATCAACAAAAAATGCAAAGATGGGGCAAAATTCTACTGAAGGTTTAGACAAAAGCAAATGCAGGAGATATGTCAAAATTTCCTGTAAAGGTTACTTTCCCTGAGAAAGCCCAGAATGAAAGAAGGATCTGTGTGCTCAAATAACGTTTTCAGGTTTGGCACTGTGTAGTACTTCTGACGAATATGGGAGTATTCATAACAGTCAACGAGAATATGACTGAGGGTGACAGCACAATCGCAGGGGATACAATATGGTCTGTCATTTCCGTGGAGTTAATAAGCATGGGTAAGGCAAGTATGACCGATGCGAGCCCTAGTCAGGACTAGATCATCTCTCCGCTTACTAGGGGCTGTATTTCTCACAGTCCCGACCGTTGGTTTTACTTGGTGCAGTTTGTTTTCGGAGAAGGAATCCCACAGTTCTTGCCATTTAGATTTTACATAACCATTGATCTCAGGACGGTTATCAGTGTGGGGCAAGGAGAGGTTGGTGACGTCCATCTGTAGGGTTTCTTTAGCAAGTGCGTCGACCTTTTCATTTCCGCGCATGCCCACGTGACTAGGGACCCTCGCTAGCACAACTGATTTCTGTAGTTGTACCAAATTGGAGTAAGCTTCACGAAGAGCTTTACAGAGGGTTGTTTGTCTTCATGGCCTTTCAGTGCTAAAAGGCTGGACAGCGAGTCTGTGAACACAATGAACTGGTGACTGTCCGATATTTCGATCACATCGAATGCCATCTTAAGTGTCTGGAGTTCGGCAGTAACTTATTGATGCAGCATCCGGAAGTCTGACTTGCAAGAATGTATCCCGGCTGCAACCCTGTTCGTGGCTTTGGAGCCGTCGGTATAGATGGCATGATAACGACGGTACTCATCGTACTTGCTTAGGCCCTACAGGGGCTGAATTCCTCTGGATACACTGAGTCAGAAGTGTATGTCATGGGCGTCACCAAGGGGGGGGGGTCGGGGTGTGCAAACGACCCCCCTTTGAGCTTTTGTTTTACAGAAACGATTAAAGGATGTACCAAAAAATCGAAATAGGTTTCTTCTGCCATTGCAAAGTATAAATTTCTTTTAATGTATTGAGTGGATAATTTCGCTGCAATTGCAATTACAGATCGAAACCCCAAATTATTATTTTCCGTTACCTATTTTAATGGAATAAATGTGACATGTACAGTATTTTCTAGGTCTTGAAGGAGAAAGGTTGAAAGTAAAAAACAAAGAAAATTGGTAAAAATCACATTTTGTACAAACTTACTGTTCTGTTCTGTAGAGCCTGATAACTTAAGCAATTATGAGACGCTATTTATTGCAGATTTGAACCATTTTTTAAATTTCTTTGCATTGCAGAGTTCAGTTTGCTTAAAACCTTGCTGTGATTTGTTATTTGAGGTTAGCTATTTTTACCTCCCTAATCTTGAATATTTTCATTATATTCCACGAGCTTCCGAGGGTTTTTGTCCAGGGAATCCTTTGCCTCTGGATCCTACCAGTTGGTTCCCTTGACCTAGCCCATGGTTCCCATGATAGGCCTTCAACTTTGAAAGAAAAACGGTCTGGTGCCATTGTCATTTTAAGACTTAAAAGCTTTCTCTTTGATCTCCATCCATGGGTTCACGTTTTGCTTTTATATGTAATCATATTTGGGCATTATCAAACTAGCAATGTTGACGATAATTTCACCGCATTATAGGCATTTGAAATGTCTAACTCCTCAGAGCTCCCGGGGCTTCGCCCCTGGACCCCACCAGGGGCCCTTAAGCGGACCCTTGGACCCAACGCCGTAGTGCTCGCGCTACGCGCGAACATTGCCGCTAACGCTGCAATAACTTTCTCCTTCACACAAAATGCGACCCCCCTTTAAAAATGTCTGGTGACGCCCATGTATGTACAGTGAATTTCACCAAACTTTAACTGAGAAGGCAAATTATGCTTTAACAAACCATGGCATTAAGAGATGTCAGTACTTGCTAAGCTTACTTATGACACTTTCCCCCACTTGACATCTACATGCTCCCTACCTGTTACCCCTCCCCACTATCATTCAACCGTCTCCACTTTGGCATTTGTGAGTTATGGTATCTGGACGCATTTTCACTAATCTTTTGAGGGAGGTTTCTCAGATGTTGCTGTCTTAAAATTTTCGTTTCCATGATCATGCGCATCACTGCACCCAATTTTCGCCCACAAATGCATGGGTAGTCTACTACAACCACGGAACTACATCCAGCACTATTACACTATACAAAGAATAGCAACCGAGTACGATTAGTACATACAGGGTGAAGTACCTTTGTACAAAGTACAAGGAATTTCTTCCATTGTTGGTAGGTCTATGTCAACCGTTTAGTAACACAACAAACAAAATTTGACAAGGAACTCTTAATCGGCCACCGAACGTCATTACAATTACGAGAATTAAAAATCGACCAGTGTTTTGTTTTGAAGTATACTACGTTAGAACGTCGAAGAATCGACACTCGACAGGATGCATGTAAATCAGCTGTTGATAATCTGACGTACGATGACGTTTCGGAAATAAATGAATAAAACTTGCATAGTGTCACGTCCCTTTCTGGTCAAATGTCCAAGACGTTAGTAATGGACGAAATTCTCGAGTGCTTATTTTGTGGAAAGCGTGTTAAAAGTGAACACTTTACTGACGTTTTGACCATGGATACCATCTTGGTTGATCTAGATCTTGAAAGAAGTTAGAATATACAAACCGATATCTAAATCAATGTTGTCACTATAACTTTTCATAATTGTTTTCTTTTTTTACTAAAATATAAGATAATGTTGAGGGCCATTTCGTTTTTTCGGCCATCTTAATTGATCTGGATCTTGAAAGAAATTAAAGAAGTTTTGAATACTTAATATTTTTTATTATAAAATTTAAACAGATATTAAACGCAATTGTGTCAAAAATACTTTGAAACACTTATTTTCCATATTAAATTCTAACTTATGTGTTATGTAGCCAATTTGGATAAGTGAGACCCAAAATATACACTGTTACCAACTGATTTCTTGTTCAGGAGGTTATAAGGTTGTAGAAACAGAACTTCCGTACTATGATTCCTTGCCTTAAAGTAATCCTTGCAAAGTATTTTTCATTCTGTATTGGCGGGAGGTGCAGGGCGGGGCCGGTATGGTACTGGACAGTGCTGGCTTTGTCATGCAGTGAGGGGTGTCCATCATTCCCGCACTGCACGGATTTCTTTTGCCTACGTAGCAGTCTACACGGTAAATTTCTTGTTCAGTCGTATCTCTAACGCGTGCACAAGTGAACATGAAACATATTCTTTTGATATTCATACAAATGTTAGAAGCGAGGACTGGTCGATTGGGAGTGAACATTCAAAACATGCAGCAGCTGGCCGTTTAAATCTTGCAGTTGCCTATGCCCTCCCCCCCCCCCCCCACTGAGCACTCTGAGCGGTGATTATGCAACACAGTAATGAATGGAATCCGAAAAGGCCAAATTAAGATGTACTATAGTACATCTAATTTCACACGTACAGTAGTAGTAGTAGTAGTGGTGGTGGTGGTGGTGGTAGTAGTAATAGTAGCAGTAGTAGTTGTAGTAGTAGTAGTTGTAGTAGTAGTAGTAGTAGTAGTAGTAGTAGTAGTTGTAGTAGTAGTAGTAGTAGCAGTAGTAGTGGTGGTGGTGGTGGTAGCAGTAGTAGTAGTAGAAGTAATAGTAGTAGTAGTATTAGAAATAGAAGTAGTAGTAGTAGTGGTGGTGGTAGTAGTAGTAGTAGCAGTAGTAGTAGTAGCAGTAGTAGTAGTAGCAGTAGTAGTAGTAGTAGTAGTAGTAGTAGTAGTAGTAGTAGTAGTAGTAGTAGTAGTAGTAGTAGTAGTAGCAGTAGTAGTAGCAGTAGTAGTAGCAGTAGTAGTAGTAGTAGTAGTAGTAGAAGTAGTAGAAGTAGAAGTAGTAGTAGTAGTAGTAGTAGTAGTAGTAGTAGTAGTAGTAGTAGTAGTAGTAGTAGTAGTAGTAGTAGTAGTAGTAGTAGTAGTAGTAGTAGTAGTAGTAGTAGTAGTAGTAGTAGTAGTAGCAGTAGTAGTAGTAGAAGTAGTAGTATGACCTTCCCGATGACATGCATCACTCCAACTTCGCAGTTTTGTATGTTACTCCGTCGAAAACTGTCATAGCGCTATACCTCAAATTTCGTAGTAATACGTGTGAAATAGATGTAGTACGTTTAAATTCAGTAGTACCACGGTTTGCACGGGTAACCCGTGTACCCGGGTACCCGACCGATGGTTCTGTAACCCGGCTCCAAGTTTACTAACCGGTTCTCAAAAAAAATGATGCAACCCATCCTGTATTTACCATTTTCCCAGAAGAGTTTACCATTTTTTTTTTTTGTTGAAAAAAAAAAAAAACACAATATATATGATACCGCGTACCCGGGAACCCGACGGATACCGCGATCGGGTACCCGGCTCCCATTTTTTGTACCCGTGCAACCGCCCACCCCGCCCCCGCCCTCAGTCCCAGGCCCGGGTGACGTGTTGTTTCAGTAGTAGTGCGTGTAAAATTAGATGCAGTACATTTGCATTTAGTAGTACCACGTGTTGCTTTCGTAGTAGTACGTGCGAAATTAGATGTAGTACATTTGCAATAAATAGTACTACGTGTAGTTTTGCTAGAAAGACGTGTGAAATTATATGAAGTACGGTACATTTGCATTTAAGATGGCTTCCCACTTAGCGACCAACGGCTTGCAAGCTCTTGCGATTCCTTGAGACCTTCTGCGATCGCCTTTTCCCGCGAGCTCTTGCGATCATCTGCACTTGCGACCGGTTGCGAGCAAATTGCTCTCACACCTAGCGACTTCTTGCAACCATAGGTGCAATCATGCAAATTTTGGTGGGATTTTTGTACTATTTGTACGTAGGCCTACATCTTAAAGCGAAGCTCAACATGGCTTTCCCTTCTTTTGAACAAATTTCCGTGCAAGATACACATCAATGTATTTTAGCAGCAGCTGCTATTGGTATATTATTGAGACACAGGAGGCGTGGACGTAGAGAAAGGAGGATGAATATGTCCCGCCGTTTCTGGGTTCGTCCTTGGCTCCTGCGACGGGAAATATACGGCCACTATGATACCCTGATGCAGGAACTGGTTGCTGAGGACATACCTGGATACGTATCATTCCAGAGAGTTTGCCCAGAATTCTTCCAGGAGTTGTTGAATAATGTTGGATCAAGGATCGAGAAGAAGTGTACTAGAATGAGCCGGGCACCCATCCCTGCTACAGTTCGTCTAGCGATTACACTCCGTTTCCTAGCAATAGGTACATTGACCTGAAGACTCCCATAAAGAGGGCATTCCCACTGGACTTCTTGAAGAATCCCTAGGCTACACATCTAGGCCTACACATGATCTTTTCTTAGGCCTATATGTTCCATCTTTCAAATTTGGAGACCATTTTCAGAAAACGTAGCCGGAAAAGGTAGCCTGCTAAAGAGGGTGTGGGGAGTAAATTCTTATCTTAGAGGTGAGATATATAAAACTAAACACTCCACTACTAGCCTATATAAAATTTTGCCCAATTTGGGGGGGGGGGTGGGCTAGGAAAAAACGTGGAGGCTAGAACCCCCTGAATGAACTAAGTCAATAGTAAGTTTTAATATTCTATATGGCGGCTACTAATACAGACTTATTTTAAGCACCTTTTCATAAACGGGATAACATACATACCGTTTCCCTACATTGTGAAGCGCACCCTTTAGTGGATGAGATCCAGGGTAGGTTACATATCAATTAACGTGAGTCTTTTGACGTAGATCAAAGACTACATCCCAATATACGAAACTCAAACAGTATTTATCAAACTGCTTTTGTATGAAAATGAAATTGATTTCAATTCCAAGTTATGGTTGCAGGTGTCAAAGGTGATAAAGACGGGGATTTCGAATGTTTTACAATAGTCTATTATTGCAGACAATGAAAATATGAAGGTGTGTCAAGACCTCTATTTCTAGTCCACAATGGCCACGGCCCGTATACTCTCTCATCTTTCTACCTATTAATGAAACACGCAATCGCACAAGTTCCCCGCAGAGATTTGCTTGACTTGGAAAAAACGGTAATGGAGAACAGTGTTCACAGTAGTAAGTGGAGGGCTCTATTACGAACACAATTAGATGACATACGCTGTCTCTCCGGCTGGAACCTACTTTCCAGAACTTACCAGCATCTTCGATTTTGCCTAAAGATTTGCATTTATCGTGCTAAAAAACCTTGCGACCTTTTGCAACTTCTTGCGAACACCCTCTCACACTATGCGGTCGACTTACGACCAATTGAGATCTCTTGCGGAGGTCTCAAGATTTTTAAACATGTTTAAAACCTTGCAAGCTCTTGCGACCATGGCTTGCGAGCTCTTTGCGACCTCTTGAGAGCAAACGCTCTCACACTAGGCGACCTTCTCCAGGTCGCAGGAGGTCGCAAGGAATCATAAGAGCTCGCAAGCCGTTGGTCGCTAAGTGGGAAGCCGGCTTCAGTAGTACCACTTGTGTTTTAGTGGTAGTGCGTGTGAAATTAGATGTTCTACCTGTTCAGTTTGCCCTTTTCGGATTCCGTAGTGATGGTCGACCTTGTAAGGTTTCAGTCTAGGCTGTCTGTTTTTACGACTACCGGAGCACATACGCTCACACGTGAAACGTGTTCCTTCAATAAAAAACAGACCATGAATAATCAGACAGTACCTGGATTAGTCATACTATGGGAATGAAATGTGCCTCCAAAACTGGACACAATTCTTCTTGGCTTGGACGGACGGTATTTTGGGAAGCCTTAAAGACCCGGGGGTAAGATTCCTTTTGCCTCCGGCAAGGAATAGCCTAAAATGTTGGGTGGGAAGGTTATAAAGTGTAAAGTGTTTCTGGCCCATTACTTACACAGTGCCACTATAGGGCTTATTATCTAGGCGACTGACATGTGGGCAAAATTTTTGGACAAAGTACACTCACATATTACCTTTCCTTGCATTAGGTCTGGTTCATGATTTGGATTAAAGTTTTCACTTTATTTATAAAACCCTAAGCAGCCTAGCAACGTCCAAGCACAAGCTGTCGGTGGATTGCTCCAGCATAATTTAGCAATGTTTAAGGCAGCCTTTAAACTTGAACTTTCTTTTCAAGTATCTTCACCAGCCTATCGAAATTCCGTCATAAAACAATCACCGGAGGTCTAACTAAGCAATTCACAAAAGTGTTCTACGTAAAACAGGCGCTAATTAGCAAGAAATTAGGGTCTCGATAAGATTTTGATTTTGTGTCTTCCGACACTTCTTCCTCTTTAAGTATTAATCATATACATCCCCGAAGACATGGTTTTAAATTAAACCAATCGGTGAAGGTATCTGCAGAACGATGCTTATATATGCCTCTTTAATAAACTCATTCATCGCGAAGTTTCAGTACGTAGTAGCTACAGACAACAAGTGCGCTAACTTGCTAAGGAAAATTGAATGTTTAATGAACATGTTCGTACAGTAACAACTCCATAACCTGAACTTAGCATCACCCAGGCCTAGCTTAATGCAACAGCGTGACCGTGTGAAATCGTAAAGACCTATGCCGAGCCCATCGGTCTCAGCCAACATGTTTCAGTTCAATGATAATGCAGTCGACAGGCTGACAGGGAAATACCAATTTTGGCTGGTCACACGATTTCCTCCTAGACGGATGGTGGTATCGAAATACTACGGCATAGTCCATGTTGTAGGGATGGTTGTTCCGTTGCAGTGGGGTAATGTTGGTGACCATATGACTTTTGTAAGGGGGTATAATCGGGATTTTTCTTCATTTAAATGCAAGATTGGTAACTATTTTTAGCAACAATCTTGGGTGTATCAGTACTACACTCACCAGTGGCGTAGCTAGAGGGGGGCAGGGGGCGGTCGACCCCCCCCCCCCACAAAGCCTCCGAAGGCCTCTGTCGGAAATTTTTAGTCTCTGTCGGAAATAAATTAAAAACAATTCATTTGAACCACTTACAACACTTGTTATGTTTTTAAGCAGAATTACACATCGAAATTTGAACGTGAAAATCAAGAGTCGGTCTCAAATTGCCCGGAAAGCAAAAAGGGTCCCCAGATAATAGTCTGTCGGAAATTTTTTGCTTCTGCCCCCCCCCCCCCAAAAAAAGTATCTAGCTACGCCACTGACACTCACTATATGTAGTATGGTGAAGAGTAGCTTACTAATTTTAAACAGCGCCACCGAATTTATGACTGTGTTAATTAACTTATCCAGATTAGTGTAGAACTTTCGTTTTGCTCGTGAGGACGCGTATGTGTGGATTAAGAATGTACGGTGTTGTTTCGACGGTACGAAGCTCTAGATAGGACATGGTAAATTTTTTTTATTACGTACGTACGTAATAATTATTACGTTCGTACGTAGTATTATTACGTACGTACGTGATACTATTACGTACGTACGTGATAATTATCACGTACGTACGTAATAATTATTACGAACGTACGTAGTAATTATTACGTACGTACGTAATAATTATCACGTTCGTAGGTCGTGGTACTTACTACGTACGAACGCAGATACAGCACTGTGGTAATCAGCCCACTTATTATGAAGGGTTTTAAGGGATTAACTTGGACACTTCCATTGTGTTCTAAAGGCCTACATACAACAAGGTGGTGAACCGCAGGAAATACTAGGGTGTCAAATACTGTCCATGTAGATTGGTGGTACTAGTACATGCTGTCGAAGTGCTTGCAAAAAAAAAAAAACTTACTGTCCGCGCACCCTTGCCCCGCGCTCTATAGTGACGGAAGCGCCTGTGCATCAAACTCTCTTGAAAGTCCATTCAAGTTTAAGCCAGTGAAGGATTATGTTATGGTTTGCATTGGGTCCTTCATTAAAATCCACTCATCTTCGCCAGTAGGACTTAATGTTGGAATCCAACCCTTACAAATAGGCGAAGTGGATTCTCAATCTTTGGTTGGAGGGTGAGGGCTAAAATTGCGTTACAATGGGCTGAGGGCCGAGGGCTGACAGAGGGATGATTCATGGTTAGGAGAGAGAGACACGCTTCGCCAAGGCGACAATTTCATACGTAAGAGGATCCCTCAGCTGTATCTGTGTGGTGTGGTGTGGGGGGGGGGGGGGGGGGTGCTTCGTAGATTTAGACGGGTCGTGGCAGTTGTGAGGCTGTTACCGACCCGACAGCGACGCGATTTTAGTGTTATAGTCGAATGAAAAACAACCATTGTGAACACCGGGAGTGTACAGAGCAGGAAAACAAAATGACAAGCTCTTCATGTGGACAGACAAGAAAACAAGAGATGTAATTTACATGGAGCTTTGGACAGTCCCAGTACCATATCTTCATAGGGACGACCTTTTTTATACTGCCCTACCACTCTTTTCGGGGGGGTTAAATTTTCACTGTCAAAGTCTTCATTTAAAGGCACGGGTAAAGCACTAAAGCAAACAACTAAAACGCCGACGTATACTGCAACGATTTGTTTGTGATACCTGCCATTTTTTGCGAGAAACGCGAGAACCGAACAATCCCTGACTTTGGCACAGGTGGCAGTCGGGTTCGTGGTATAGTGTACGTGGGGCTAGATCCGACTGCAACCCGACGCAACTGGTCACCAACTGCATGCAAACTCGGACGAGAAGTCGAGTCCTGTTAGCATCTGATCGCAGGTTCGGGTCGGTGCAGTGTGCACCGGCCCTAAGCAATCTAGCACACCACTTCTGGAGAACAAATTTAAAATGAGTCAAGTAGTGATACTGACCAAAATAAAAACGATTTTACATGCAATGTCAGCGTGGATTAATTGCTCCTGTATTTCAAATTTGCCAGGTTTTTTTTACTTGTCCGAATATGATTCTTTTCCAAATAACGTAAAATCAATTCCAAGGGGTCCGCCACACCGACAGTTTGTCCCAGGGGCCGCGTTTGAGAATCACTGATATTAGCGCATACGAAAGTGCATGCACAGCGGCGGATACAAGGCCTCGCCTGGGAAAGTTTGAAAA
>JAIZAY010000566.1:0-38960 GCA_029531755.1 Holothuria leucospilota | reverse complement strand
AATTTTACAATACGGATACCAATGGGGTACGATTAAGTTTTACATCGCGTGTAGTATCTAAATGTAGATGTTATGACATCATTGGATCTGAATGGTCAGTCTAGACTACCGTAGAATGACCTTCAAAGAAAATGCCAATTTTGACCTAAAATGACTATTAATCTCCATGTAATTTTGGGACAAATATGTACTAAATAAAAGCAAGCTACACAGCAAATTTCAAGCTGAACCAACTTTTACATTCACAGATATTGTACTTGGAACATTTTGACTCTTTTGACCTCTAGTGACCCCAAAAGACCTCTCAAGTGTACCAAAAACAATGGGGATCATCTTTCTTATATGGGCCATGCACATGCCAAGTATGAAATTCCTGGATGTTACATATCTTGAGATAGAGTGTTTACAAGCAATTTTTAAGGTAATTACCATTTGACCTCTGGTGACCCCAAATGACCTTTGATCTTCACCAAAAACAATAGGGATCATCTACTTAATAAGGGGTATCTACATGCTAAGTATGAGATCCCTTGAGGTTACCGTTCTTGAGTGTTTACAAGCCAAGCGTCACATACATACACACATACACACACACGCACGGCATCACCATCGCATAGATTCCTCTGACTACGTCAAGGAATCAATAATATGAGATCTTCAAAGCAACTCGGGCCTCACACAGATATGAGGTACTGTACATATAGTGGATAAATTCCACAGTGTAAAATCCAAGTTCATTACCTAGTGAGATTGAACTTCTCGAGTTGGAAATATCAAGATGGTTCTCTACACCCTCCAGAAAAGGTTACTCTGGAAAACTCTAGCTGAAACCTTGGATTGTCCACAGTAAAACTATATACAATTTTTGTAAGTGTCTAGAAAGTTTCAAAATAGGATTTTATCCCAAAGAAGCAACTTTTGATTTCCACAGATAACAAGGTAATTTGTAAACTTCTGTAAGTTGGCAGTAATATGAGTGAATACGAATGAACTTTTGTGAAATGTATACAAGGTGTTCAATCCTCAATCCTAGAGAAGGGATGACATAAAAGACTGTTCGTCTGAATGGCTTGTTATAGAATTTAGAAAATGTTTTTTCATTTGCACATCCGGCATGGGAGAGTATAACAGACTGGCACAGTGGCTGTGTTGGCTTTGGAAACTTCTGCAGCTCGTACAGAGTGAGGCTTGTATTCTGATACATTGACTCCAGCTGCAGACATTATCTTTTTTAGCCACCTAGCAATGTGTATCTCGTTGCTTTGTGGTGAGGTTTCTTGTAACTCACAAACAGGCTTTCTTCGTTTCCTCTGCAAAGTTTTGTGCGATTAAGGTACTCGATACAATAGGAATGTACACACGAGGTCGATCTGGGGGACAGCCCAACAGTTTGACATTGAACCCCACGTTTCCAGGGGGCGGGATTGCTTAAGTAAAGTAGTTATAACGAAGGTGATAGAACTAGGATGAATATGCATGTTTTTAATACTGAGACAGCAATGTTGGCTGCCTCTGAGATGTTACACGTGCCATAAGCATACAAGTTTTCAATGTTAGATCCTGAAGGTTGAGTTTCTTCGCTGGTGATAGCTTACGTAAGAAGTTTAGAACCAGACTAACATCCCGTATTTTATTATTGCGAGGCAATGGGGGGTTTTAGTTGAAAAACACCTCTTACGAACCGTGAAATCAAGGGATGATTGCATACAGAATGTCCCTCAGGGAGAACAACGAATGAGGAAAGAGCTGTTCTTGCTGTTTTTATAGCGCTATATCCTAAGGTATCAAGTAAGGTTGTCAAAAACTATTATTTCAACAGCAGTTGCTTGCAGTGGATGACTCTGGCGTTTACAGCAAAAATCAAACCACCGTTGGATGTACACTGAGTACTGACGCTTGGAGTCCCTCCATGACGACAAGATAATGTCTGTAGCCTGGTTTGAAATTCCTTTGTCCTGGAGTTCTTGCAGGACAACCTGCAAGACATGAGTTAGTTAGATGGGGTTTTACGACACACCAACGCGCAGGTGTTATATAGTGTCACCTAGACAGAAAAAGGGTCAATGTTGGGTACAAAAATAAAAAAAGGGGTCAAAAGTGTCAAATTCCACTAGAAAAACTTTTCAGGTTTCACTACAAAATCCAAGCAAATGCGGGAGTCATGTCAAAAATTTCTGTACAGTCTACTCTCCTTGAGAAAGCCTAGAATAAGGGAAGGATCTGTTCGCTCCAATAAAGTTTTCAGGTTTGGCACAGCGTAATACTTCTGACGAATATGGGAGTATTCGTGACAGTCAACCAGAATGTGACTGACGGTGCCAGCACAATCACACGGTATACAATATGGTCTCTCGTCCCCGTGAGGTAAATAGCATGGGTAAGGTAAGTGTGGTCGTTTTGACAAACGCGGATTTTTCCCAACGGTTTCTCTTTAGTTTTACCGTTTTTATCTTGCTGACACTACATAACACATTTGTGTTGATGTGTCGTTAAGTCCCATCTAACTAACTAACTAACCGATGTAAGCCCTAGTCAGGACTATATCGTCTCTCCGTTTGCTGGGTCCCCCAGTTCCAGCCCTCGGTTTAACTTGGTACAGCTTGTTTTCGGGGAAGGAATCCCACAGTTCTTTCCATTTTGATTTTACAAAGCCATTGATCTTAGGCCGGTAGTCAGTGTGAGGCAAGTAGATATTGGTGACGTCCATCTGTAGGGCTTCTTTAGCAAGTGCATCCACCCTTTCATTTCCTTGAATGCCCACGTAGCTTGGGACCCATGCTAGCACAACTGATTTTTGTAGCCGAACCAAATTGGAGTAAGCTTCACGGAGAGCTGTTACTGAAGGGTGTTTTAGCTCATGGACTTTTAGTGCTAAAAGGCTTGATAGTGAGTCTGTGAATGAACTGGTGATTGTCTGAGCTTTCAATCAGATCAAATGCCATCGTTAGTGCCTGGAGTTCGGCAGTGAATATTGATGCATCATCTGGTAGTCTGACTTGCAAGGATGCATCACGGCCCGATGCCGCGGCCGCAACCCTGAGATGTTTATTCAGTGGGTGTGGTTTCCCTGTGGATGGCCTGGCTAATAGAAACTGTACTTCGGAGAATGATGGGCTCTGCCACCAATAAGCTGAGCAGCTTCGGAAACCATGGTTGTGTTGGCCATCTTGGGGCCATTAAAATACCTTCAGCCTGATCTTGATCTCTCTTGCATAGACTAAAAAGGGTGGAAATGCATAAAAGAAGTACGGTTGCCAATCCACTAGAAAGGCTTCAACTTATTTTGACCCTGGATCAGGTTTCCAGGAAATGTACCTGTAAAGTTGGACATTCAGCCGTGAGGCAAACAGATCAATGTCTGGTGTTCCAAAGATTTCACAAAATTGACGAAAAACTTGCCTGTTGAGCATCCACTCTAGCTGATCATTGAAAACTCGTGAGCTTTTATCTGCAACCTGATTATGTATCCTTAGCAAGTGAGAGGCAGAGAGCCAGATGTTTCTGTCGCCACACCATTTCCATATAATTATGGCCACAGCATTACGTACTGATTTGATACTAATGCCCGGAGGTCGGGATAGCACAATTGTTAAGTTGGAGTTTTCGTCTGTGGTGAGTGCCCCCCCCCCCCGGCGTTTACTGTGTTAAAAGACAATGGTGTCGAAATTGGAGAAATTGAGATGTTGCAGGCGCTTGAGGCCCGCAACACTTATGACCTTAAGTTTAAGTCTGATGCTGCCCGTGTTAAGGGTGTGTCATGCCTGAAGGGGGTAGAGGGGCTCACTGTCACCCCATATGATGGCTCTGTGGCGGTGACGGTGCTTTACCTTCCCTTCGAGGTCGATCAGCGCCTGGTTGCGAGGGTTCGTAGTCAATACGGAACTGTCTCTGAAATGCAGTGGTGTAAATATACTGTGGGTGACTTGAAAGGTATATTTAATGGCAAGAGACAGTTCCGTATGGAACTGGTGAGGGACATTCCATCCTTCCTCTTCATAGGGGGTTCCAAGGCCCACATTAGGTACTTTTGCCAGCCCCGTACCTGTTTTAGATGTGGAGAGGAGGGGCACGAAGCCAAGTCGTGTCCCAACAGACGTTGTGGAAAATGTTTGCAGTTGGGGCACGGCAAGGCAGAGTGTCCCAACGAGGTACGGTGCAACCTCTGTGGGGAGGAGGGACATGTGTTGGGTGCCTGCCCCACATCGTACTCTGCCCATGTCAGTGCCGATGTGGGGTCGTCACCCGAACCCCCGCAAACAGGCCCACAATATTCAACCCAGGAATTAGAGGAGGCGGCACTTGAGGTTGAGCAGGACTTCCTTGCCTCCAAGCAGTGTGAGGGGGGTACTGGGACTCCTGAGGCTTTTTAAGTGCATCGAAACGGCACATACAAACAAAAAACAAACAAACAAAAAACAAAAAACAAAAAAACAAAAAAACTCAAATCAAACCGGATCGGACAGGAACATAGACATAAACTCAGGGACTCCTGAGGCAGACTCTCCGCCATCGTTGGCAGCGGCACCCGGTCAGGTTGAAATAATGACATTAGAGGAGGACCTCGATATGTCCTCAGACTCGGCGATGTCGGATGGCGGGGAGCGTGCCTCAGAGCCTCCTCCAAAGGATCCACCTTCGGGGGAGGGTTGGTTTGATTTGTGTGAGGGGGAGTTGCCAGAGTCTGCACTAAAGAGGTCGGCTTCGGGCGAAGTATCAGACAGGGGAACCCATCACTCTGGGACGCCCGTACCGAGCCCACGGATTAAAAAGATAAGGTCCCAGTCAGAGTATTTAGTGTAAATGGTTTTGCCTTTGTGTCCCCGTTTTCTTTTGGGGTTTCTGTTCTGTTTGTGTCTGTGACCATGCATGCCACAAAGTTTTTTGGTAGTTCAGTGTAAATAGGTTTGCTTTGTTCCAAATTAGGTCCGCCTGGCTACAAGCATGTAAAGAGCACATCACATTGTTAATACTGTGTAAATAGTGGGGGTTGGCCACATGAATGCTGAAATCAAACAGAAAATCAAACAAACAATCAATCAAACACCAAATCAAACAGAAAATTATGTTCATTACAACAATAGAACCACACACACACTGACAACCCGAATACCCCACAAACCAACCTCCCCCCGGCCACACTAAAAACAAAGCCCCACAAAGACCACACACCCAAATCCACCACACACCCAAAGACAACACCACGCCCGAGGGCAACACCACGCCCGAAGGCAACACCACGCCCGAAGGCAACACCACGCCCGACGGCAACACCACGCCCGACGGCAACACCAAGCCCGAAGGCAACACCACGCCCGAAGGGAACACCACGCCCGAAGGCAACACTAAGCCCGAAGGCAACACTAAGCCCGAAGGCAACACTAAGCCCGAAGGCAACACTAAGCCCGAAGGCAACACTAAGCCCGAAGGCAACACGTCCGGTGTTTTGTTCCAGAGCACGTAAGGAGCACCCATAGTTCCAAAAAGCATTGAACAGACTCAACCTGAACACTCTTCTGTTGATGTAAATGGGTATGTAAATATTTTTGCCTAGTGAGATTGTAAATAGTCCTATGTAACTAGTTTGGGTTCGGGGTGGTTTTGTACATAGTTATCGCAGAAATTTTGTTTGCTAGCGCAATGTACAGAATTCTGTAAATAGTTCACCTTTGCAGTTTTGTCCGGTCAGGTTTAAGTTCTTTGTTTCTTCGTGCCCGTTTCTACGTACGTAAAAAGCTAGCGGTACATAGTTATCACAGACATTTTGTTTGCTTGCGCAATGTACAGAATTCTGTAAATAGTTCAGAGTTATGTTTTTGTCCGGTCAGGTTTAAGTTCTACTTTGTTTCCTCGTGCCCGTTTCTACGTACGTAAAAAGCTCACACCCCACGCCCAAAGGCAACTTCTCGCCCGAAGGCAACTTCACGCCCGAAGAGCTTTTTAAGTACGTAGAAACAGGCACTGAGAAACCAAAGCACCCAAACCCAAACAAAAACCCTGTCGGATCACCAACACAACGCCAAACAAACTATACACACCAGTCTTTTTTACTACTGAGATTCAGAAACTGCCACCGCAGCCAACCGAAAAACAACACCCTAGCTCAACAACCACAAACCATTCCAAAACAAAGTCCCACCCGTCAACAACACGCCCAAAGGCGACGACACAACGCCCGAAGGCAACAACAAGCCCAAAGGCAACAACACGCCCAAGGCAACACTACGCCCAAAGGCAACAACACTTAAAAAGCACTGGGCAAATACAGGTGCACCTTGCCCAAGGGTGCCCCGGAGGCAGTTGTGGTAAAGGGTAACCTCATTATCCCCACGCTTAAACAAGCTCCACAACCGGATGCAGTGTGTGTGCTTTTTAAGTGCATCGAAACGGCACATACAAACAAAAAATAAACTCAAACCGGATCGGGCAGAAACAAAAACGCAAACTATTTACATACTACTAAATCAAACAGAAAATTATGTTCATTACAGTAATAGAACTATATATACAGATATTTACATACTTTTTGCAACGACATAAGTACTTTACAGACCAACCTCCTTCCAGCCACCCCAAACCAATATTACAACCCCTTGTAACGGCACAGATAAACTGTACATAAACATAGATATTGATTGTTGATCATGTTGATCATGATCATGCACACCAACATAGATATTTACATACTATTTACAGCAACTTAAATACCTTACAGACCAACCTCCTTCCAGCCACCCCAAACCAATATTTCCAACCCCTTGTAAGGGCACAGATATGTATACATATACATATTTACAACATATTTACAACTGAAGTACCTCAGAAGCCACATATGTACAAACACAGTACTATTTACACATTACGGTCAATTCATATTTACAAAATTAATATTTACAAGTTGACTACCACCCGGTCCGCCCTCACTGAAACAAGTGGACCCCATCGCCTACCGAACGCCGACCTTGGCAAACGAACGAAGTCGGACTCAACCCTCAGCCTAACCTCCGCCCTCACCGACGCCAGTACGACATCAGCAGGCCTCCCCACCCCCCTAAATACAATATTACATCGGTCTCTCCATAAGGCCAGCTTTATGGAGGCCGAAACAAAGGTAAGTATGCCCTGAACACTTGCATTGCATGGCGGAGGTGAGAGACCATACAAAGCATAGTCCTGGCTGACCGCCCAGGTGTTGCAAAACGTTAGGCGATCAGTCAGGACTTGAAACCATTCCCAGAATAGGGCCACATAGTCACACTGCCAAAACACATGTGGCACACTCTCCCACTTTGTGCATCTTATACGGGGGCAAACGCCATCTGCAAGACGCCACCGAAGGCGCTTGAGATTAGTTACGATGGCGTCATGTGCGATTCGCCACAACAGGTCTCGCCTGCGGTGTGCTTTTTAAGTGCATCGAAACGGCACATACAAACAAAAACAAAAACTCAAACCGGATCGGGCAGAAACATAAATGCAAACTATTTACAAACAACTAAATCAAACAGAAAATTATGTTCATTACAGTAATTGAACTATATGTACAGATACTTACATACACATATATACATATTTACAACATATTTACAACCAAGCACCTCACAAGCCACCCACATACAAACACAGCCCCATTTACAAATTACAGTAGTTCCATATTTACAAACAAAATCAATATTTACAAGTTGACTACCACCCGGCCCGCCCTCACCGAAACAAGCGGACCCCACCGCCTACCGAATGCCGATCTTGGCAAACGGACGAAGTCCGACTCCACCCTCAGCTTAACCTCCGCCCTCACCGACGCCAGGACGACATCAGCAGGCCTCCCCACCCCCCTAAAAACAATGTTACATCGGTCTCTCCATAAGGCTAGCTTTATGGAGGCCGAAACAAAGGTAAGTATGTCCTGAACACTTGTATTGCATGGCGGAGGTGAAAGACCATACAAAGCATAGTCCTGGCTGACAGCCCAGGTGTTACACAACGTTAGGCGGTCAGTCAGGACTTGAAACCATTCCCAGAATAGAGCCACATAGTCACACTGCCAAAACACATGTGACACACTCTCCCACTTTGTGCATCTTGTGCGGGGGCAAATACCATCTCCAAGACGCCACCGAAGGCGCTTGAGATTAGTTACAATGGCGTCATGTGCGATTCGCCACAACAGGTCTCGCCTGCGGTAATCTAATGATCTGCTGTGGACTGCACGCCACACTTCCGGCCCTGAAGCAAAGTGGTTGGGTTGGACCTGGCCAACCAATTCATCAAAAACAGCCCGGTATAGGTCCCTTGCACTTGACTGTGAAACATCCCCCACTGTTGACATAATACGGAGCGTTTCCCTCATTTGACTGTATGCCCCCGTGGGTCTCCAGCTGTGGGGTTCACTGTTACTAAACAGGGAGGGAAAGAACCGACGGAATGATAATCCCCCCCAATAACGGACAAAATAGACAAAAGGCATTCTGCTGTCCACAGCACTGTAAACACACTTGGTAAGGAGAAAACGGAGCTTGGAAGGAAAATGCACAAGGCCCAACCCTCCGCGCCTAAGATCCTGGTATACCACCCCTCTTCTAACCAGCTCCGTCCCCCCTGACCATAAAAAACTAAACACAGCCCTCTCGAGTCGCACCAAGACACGCTCTGGAGCAGCCAGAACAGTGCCCGGGTACCACAAGAGAGGGTAAATAAAACGATTGATAACTGTTACCTTTCCCAACAGGCTAATGTGGCGATCGCCGAAGTCCTTCAACCTAGCCACCACTAGGTCCACTTTCTCATTCCAGGTAAGTAACTCGGGTGAACCGTAACCAAACCATATACCATTGATCTTTATGGCGTCGTCTACCCATGATGCCGCAAAGGGCAGTTTTTTCGACCGCCACTTACCTAGACGGAGTCCTTTGGTCTTAGTGGGGTTCAGTCTGGCACCTGTGGCTCTTTGAAAGTTAGACAACGTGCCAGTAAGGGCCCTGAAGGAAGCCAGGTCGGAGATTACGCATGTGACATCGTCAGCATACTGAAGGCACTTAACTTCAGCTCCACCAGGTATGTGAAATGGTCGAAACAAAGGCTCAACTTGGAAGGCTCTTGCAAGGGATTCACTAAACAATACATAGAGTAGAGGTGATAGGGGGCACCCCTGCCGTACCCCACGTTGGACTCTGAAGGGTAGGCCAAACGGTAGGCCATTGACGATAACCCGACTGTATACGCTATTATACAATAGGGAGGTCCATTTAACAAAAACTGGATTCAAACTAAACTTCTGCAAAATTTTAAAGAGGAATCCGTGATCAACCATGTCGAAGGCCTTTTCCTGATCGAGGGAGACAAGCGCACATGGGAGATCACGGTCCATCACGTATTCAACTAAGTCCCGCACCAACCAGAGGTTCTGCTGAATACTGTGTCCCCGCACCGCACATGTCTGAAAGGACCCTACAAGATCTGGCATAACTGTGCCTAGCCTGTTACAAAGGGCTTTCGCCAGAATCTTGTAGTCTACATTTAACAGGGTGATTGGCCGTTTATTTTTAGGTTCTAGGGGGTCTCCTGACTTGGGCAACAAAGTTATCACGCCTGTGCGCTGCGAGGGGCTCAATGAGCCAGCAAGGAAAGCAGAGACGAATACATCGCGGAGATCGTGTCCAACGGTACCCCAGAAGCGTTTATAGAATTCTACCGGAATACCGTCGGACCCAGGCGCCTTTCCGCCTTTCATCTTCGCCACTGCCTTCCAGAGCTCGTCAACAGTCAACGGGGAACCAAGTTCATCGTTCTGATCTCTAGATGGGGTCTTATCAATATTATCTAACAGGGACTTTTGAAGGCCTTCATCGACATCTGCCTGAGTATATAGCTGCTCATAGAAGCTTTTAAATACTTCTACGATGTCGAGAGGGTCCTTATGTACCACACCGTGGACGTCACGGACTCTTTTTATGCGGCGATCGATGGCATACTTTGTGACGTCCCGGTAGAACTTGATGGTTGGTTTTTCCTCTGCCTCCACGCAATGCACGCGAGCACGAACGCGGGCTCCGTGTAGTTTTTCATGAAGATACTGCTGGATTGCGTGAAGTGCGGAGGGGTCCCCGTTCCTCTCCCTAGAGCAGAGCGAGAGGAACTCCTCCCTTCTTCGACGAGCTCTTGCTACACAGTATTCAACTGTAAAATGTTTGATACGGGACTTTACGTCGTCCCACCACTCTAAATCTGTTGAAAAGGCAGGCCTCAATGTTCGCCACCCTTCGTACCTGGCCTTAAACTGTTTGCAATATTCAGCCTCCGTTAGAATATCTGTGTTCATTTTCCAGAACCCCCTCCCTGCTGGCCATGACTCTGGGGGTTGGAAGGAGACAGTAACTGCATCATGGTCCGAAATTGGACATGCCACAACTTCACAATCACTCGGTGACAGAGCAGGTGGAGAGTACACCCGGTCCAACCTTGAGGCGTCCGTGCCATCAGGGCGGTGCCAAGTGAACACGGCCAAGCCGGGATGTTGCACTCTCCAAACGTCAACCATGTCATGATTCTTTGTGAACATGTCCAATTCCGCAATGCCGACACCACAGCTCGAAGATGTGTGTGTAGACATTCTGTCGAACTGTGTGTCGGGAACGCAGTTAAAGTCTCCGGCTAGGATACAAGGGGCACAGCCAGGAACGAAGGATGGAAGGGTAGTAAAAAAATTCCTTCTGTCTGTAGGCTGATTGGGTGCGTAAACATTACATAGGATGAAGCTCCCGCAAGGATGTTTTATGGTGATGCATATCACCCGGCCCTCATGATCATGATCAACTTTTCCTACCAGGGAAGTCCATCTGGATGAAACTAAAATAACAGATCCACAGGAAGACACGGAACCAAAGGAAGCGTGCAAACCCCCACCCCATTCATAGGACCAGGTGTAGACGTCGTTCTCATTAACAATGTGAGTCTCCTGGAGGAAAACGAAGTCCACACCTAGTGATTTGCAAAATTGGAATATTCTTGACCGCTTCCGACTGTCCCTCATGCCATTGACGTTTAGGGTCATGAGGGACAGGGGGTCAGTCATGGTGGGATAGGTAACTACACATCTGTCTCTGACCTGGCCTTTTTATTCTTACATGGACTCGGTAGTGGTGGACCAGAAGGATGGATCCCCTCCACTGACTCCTCACCTGAGGCCGACCTTTTTAATTTGGACTCTGTTTCAACACCCTCACACAAATCAAACCAGCCCTCCCCCGATGGTGGCTCCTTTGGTGGAGGCTCCGAGGCAGGTCCCCCAGCATCTGACATGGCAGAGTCAGTCTCCGAGTCTGATGAGAGTTGAAGGTCATTCTCCACTGTTAATAATCCAGCCTCCCCAGGTGTTGAAGAGGAGGACGATGGAGGGCCTGCCACAGGGGTCCCAGAGACCCCTTCACATTGTTTAGCAGCAAGGAAATCCTGCTCCACCTGATGTGCCACCTCATCAGGTGAAGGGGACCTAGGTTCCTCCACCATAGGTTCTGGGCCTGACTGCGAGGGTTCATGTGCCGGCCCCACATCCGCACTGGCACGGGCAGAGTACGAAGTGGGGCAGGAACCAGAAACATGTCCCTCCCCCCCACAGAGGTTACACCGCACCTCGTTGGGGCACTCGGCCTTTTCGTGCCCCACCTGCAGGCACTTGCCACAACGTCTGTTGGGACACGACTTGGCTTCGTGCCCCTCCTCTGAACACTTAAAACAGGTGCGGGGCTGCCCAAAGTATCTTATATGGGCTTTGGAACCCCCTATGAAGAGGAAGGACGGTATTTCCCTCTTCAGTACCATACGGAACTGTCTCTTTCCGTTCAAGATGCCCTTCAGCTCACCTTCCTGGTAGGTGACCCACCGCATATCGGAGACAGTTCCGTACTGACTGAGAACCCTCGCCACCAGGCCCTGATCGACCTCAAAGTTCAGGTACAGAACTGTCACCACCACAGAGCGATCATATGGGGTGACAGTAAGCCCTTCCAGCCCTTTAAGGCGAGACACCCCCTGAATTCGGGCAGCATCTGACCTGAACTTTAGGTCGTACGTGTTGCGAGCCGCAAGCGGCTGCAACATCTATTTCTTTTACCTCCACACCATTGTTCTTCAACACAGCAAACGCCTGCGAGGGAGAAACGCTCGCCCCAGACGAAAACTCTAACTTAACAATTGTGCTATCCCGACTTCCGGGCATAGCAGCAGTTGTGTGGCTCGAGGCCACGGAATGAAAAGAGGAAAAACCTCAGAAGTAGTTTTACAAAAGGACAAAAAAATAGGATAAAGTAAGAAACACAAGCTACACAGAAACAAGGTGAGGTCGCAAACAAATGGACACGACCAGACCTACTTATTAACTACAACACAAGCACGCTATAAGGTTTTATGCACAATCGCAATAAATAGTACAGCTATCACACAGTGATACAAGTTGAGCACGGCAAAAGACGAGAGCGAAACGAAAACACGTCTGCTCTCGTCGAAGACCTGAACTGATCTGCTGTGGACTACGCGTCACATATCCGGCCCTGAGGCATAGATGCTGGATTGGATCTGGCCAACCAATTTATCAAAAACAGCCCAGTATAGGTCCCTTGCACTTGACTGCGAAACGTCCCCCACTGTTGACATAATACGGAGCGTGTCCCTCATTTGACTGTATGCCCCCGTGGGTCTCCAGCTGTGGGGCTCACCGTTACTAAACAGGGAGGGAAAGAACCGGCGGAATGATAATCCCCCCCAGTAACGGACAAAGTAGGCAAAAGGCATTCCGCTGTCCACAGCACTGTAAACACACTTGGTCAGGAGAAAACGGAGCTTGGAAGGAAAATGCACAAGGCCCAACCCTCCGCGCCTAAGATCCTGGTATACCACCCCTCTTCTAACCAGCTCCGTCTTAAAAAAAAAAAAAAACTAAACACAGCCCTCTCGAGTCGCACCAGGACACCCTCTGGAGCAGCCAGAACAGTGCCTGGATACCACAAGAGGGGGTAAATGAAACGAATGATAACTGTTACCTTCCCCAACAGACTTATGTGGCGATCGCCGAAGTCCTTCAACCTAGCCTCCACCAGGTTCACTTTCTCATTCCAGGTAAGTAATTCGGGTGAACCATAGCCAAACCATATGCCATTGATCTTTATGGCGTCGTCTACCCATGATGCCGTGAAGGGCAGTTTTGTCGACCGCCACTTACCTAGACGGAGTCCTTTGGTCTTAGTGGGGTTCAGTCTGGCACCTGTGGCTCTTTGAAACTTAGACAACGTGCCAGTAAGGGCCCTGAAGGAAGCCAGGTCGGAGACTACGCAAGTGACATCGTCAGCATACTGAAGGCACTTAACTTCAGCACCACCGGGTATGCGAAATGGTCGAAACAAAGGCTCAACTTGGAAGGCTCTTGCAAGGGATTCACTAAACAACACATAAAGTAGAGGTGATAGGGGGCACCCCTGCCGTACCCCACGTTGGACTCTGAAGGGGTCCGAGGGTAGGCCATTAACGATAACCCGACTGTATACGCTATTATACAGTAAGGAGATCCATTTAACAAAAACTGGATTCAAGCTAAATTTCTTCAGAATTTTAAAGAGGAATCCGTGATCAACCATGTCGAAAGCCTTCTCCTGATCGAGGGAGACTAGCGCACATGGAAGATCACGGTCCATCACGTATTCTACTAAGTCCCGCTCCAACCAGAGGTTCTGCTGAATACTGTGTCCCCGCACCGCACATGTCTGAAAGGACCCTACAAGATCCGGCATAACTGTTCCTAGCCTGTTACAAAGGGCTTTCGCCAGAATCTTGTAGTCTACATTTAACAGGGTGATTGGCCGTTTATTTTTCGGTTCGAGGGGGTCTCCTGACTTGGGCAACAAAGTTATCACGCCTGTGCGCTGCGAGAGGCTCAATGAGCCAGCAAGGAAGGCAGAGAAGAAAACATCGCGGAGATCATGTCCAACGGTATCCCAGAAGCGTTTATAGAATTCCACCAGAATACCGTCGGACCCAGGCGCCTTTCCGCCTTTCATCTTCGCCACTGCCTTCCAGAGCTCGTCAACAGTCAACAGGGAACCAAGTTCATCGTTCTGATCTTTAGAGGGGGTCTTGTCAATATTATCTAATAGGGACTTTTGAAGGCCTTCATCGACATCTGCCTGGGTATATAGCTGCTCGTAGAAGCTCTTAAATACCTCCACGATGTCGAGAGGGTCCTTACGTACCACACCGTGGACGTCACGGACTCCTTTTATACGGCGATCGATGGCATACTTTGTGACGTCCCGGTAGAACTTGATGGTTGGTTTCTCCTCCGCCTCCACGCAATGCACGCGAGCACGAACGCGGGCCCCGTGTAGTTTTTCATCAAGATACTGCTGGATTGCGTGAAGTGCGGAGGAGTCCCCATTCCTCTCCCTAGAGCAAAGCGAGAGGAACTCCTCCCTTCTTCGACGAGCTCTTGCTACACAGTATTCAACTGTAAACTGTTTGATGCGAGACTACGTCGTCCCACCACTCTAAACCCGTTGAAAAGGCCGGCCTCATGTTCGCCACCCTTCGTACCTGGCCTTAAACTGTTTGCTATATTCAGCCTCCGTTAGAATATCTGTGTTCATTTTCCAGAACCCCCTCCCTGCTGGCCATGACTCTGGGGGTTGGAAGGAGACAGTAACTGCATCATGGTCCGAAATTGGACATGCAACAACTTCACAGTCACTCGGTGACAGAGCAGGCGGAGAGTACACCCGGTCCAACCTTGAGGCGTCCGTGCCATCAGGGCGGTGCCAAGTGAACACGGACAAGCCGGGATGTTGCACTTTCCAAACGTCAACCATGTCGTGATTCTTTGTAAACATGTCCAATTCCGCCATGCCGACACCACAGCTCCAAGATGTGCACGTAGACATTCTGTCGAACTGTGTGTCGGGAACGCAGTTAAAGTCTCCAGCTAGGATACAAGGGGCACAGCCAGGAACGAAGGATGGAAGGGTAGTAAAAAAATCCCTTCTGTCTGTAGGCTGATTGGGTGCGTAAACATTACATAGGATGAAGTTCCCACAGGGATGTTTTATGGTGATGCATATCACCTGGCCCTCATGATCATGATCAACTTTTCCGACCAGGGAAGTCCATCTGGGTGAAACTAAAATAACAGATCCACAAGAAGACGAGGAACCAAAGGAAGCGTGCAAACCCCCACCCCATTCATAGGACCAGGTGTAGACGTCGTCCTCATTAACAATGTGAGTCTCCTGGAGGAAAACGAAGTCCACACCTAATGATTTGCAAAACTGGAATATTCTTGACCGTTTCCGACTGTCCCTCATGCCATTAACGTTTAGGGTCATGAGGGACAGAGGACCAGTCATGATTGCATGTGTAATGTGTAACTACAAAACCGTCTCTGACCTGGCCTTTTTATTTATGTTTGGTGCTGGTGGCATAATAGGATGGACTCCCTGGTCTGACACCTCGCCTGAGGCCGACCTTTTTAACTGAGATTCTGATTGAACCCCCTCACACAAATCAAACTGCTCTGAGGCAGGTCCTCCAACATCTGACATGGCAGTGTCAGACTCTGAGTCTGATGAAAGATTAAGGTCTTTCTCCACTGTTGAAATTCCGGGGAGGGTGCCTCAGGTGCTGATGGGGAAGGTAGAGAAGGGCCTACCTCTGGGTTCCCAGAGACCACTTCACATTCCTTGGAAGCTAGGAAGTCTTGTTCCACCTGATGTGCCACCTCATCAGGTGAAGGGGACCTGGGTTCCTCCATCATTGGTTCTGGGCCTGAATGCGAGGGTTCACCTGCCGGCTCCACATCTGCACTAGCTCGTGCAGAGTATGACGTGGGGCAGGCACCAGAGACATGTCCCTCCTCCCCACACAGGTTACACCGCACCTCGTTGGGACAGGTTGCCTTGTCATGCCCCAACTGCAGGCACCGGCCGCATCGCTTGTTGGGACATGACTTGGCCTCGTGCCCCTCCTCTCTACATTGAAAACAAGTGCGGGGCTGGCCAAAATACCTGATGTGGCCTTTGAACCCCCTATGAAAAGGACGGAGGGAATGTCCCTTTCCAGCTCCATACGGAACTGTCTCTTCCCGATGAGAATACCGGCCAATTCACCTTCATTGTACTTGACCCAACGCCAGTCAGAGACAGTTCCGTACTGCCCTAGAACCCTCGCCACCAGGCCCTGATCTACCTCAAAATTGAGGTACAACACTGTCACCACCACAGAGCGATCATATGGGGTGACAGTGAGACCCTCCACTCCCTTAAGGGAGGAAACCCCCTTGATTCGGGCAGCATCAGTCCGGAACTTCAGGTCATATGTATTCCGGGGTGCAAGGGCCTGCAACATCTGTATGTCCTTAACTTCTACCTTATTGTTCTTCAACACAGAGAAAACTTGCTGGGGTGTAACATTCCCCCTCGACTCAAAGTGTAACTTAACGATGCTGCTATCCCGACCTCCGGGCATAGCAGCAAGTGAGAGTGGCACTAGGCCACGCGAACCCAAGGAAAAAACCTCAAAACTATAATAAACACTGTTCAAGAAAAAAAATAAAGAAACCCAACCTAAATTACACAGAAAAACCAGGCGTGGTCGGAGAAACCCAACAAGACCAAGCCCTCGCCAACACACCTAAGAAATAACGTTGTACCGTTTGGACGTGTCCGCCTTTAAGCACGTAAAATTATATAGTATATAGCCAAGGCGAGAGCGAAACGAAAACACGTCTGCACTCGCCGAAGACCCGATGCAGTTTAAAGTCCTACTTGGGTCCTACCCAAGCTTGGGATAAGCTTGGGTTCCGGGTGTTGTTTTATATTGCTGACACAGAAATGTTTAGTAGGAGAATTCTGTAAATAGTTCGCGGTTATGTTTTTTGTCCGACCCGATTTGAGTTCGCCTTTGTTTCGCCCTGCCAGTTTCTATGTTTTTTTTTTTTTTTTTTTTGGCTTTTTAAGTGCATCGAAACGGCACATACAAACAAAAAAAAAACAAAACTCAAACCGGATCGGATAGGAACATAAAGGCGAAACTATCCACACACCACCAAATCAAACAGAAAATTATGTTCATTACAACAATAGAACCACACACACACTGACAACCCAAAAAACCCCACAGACCAACCTCCCCCCGGCCACACTGAAAACAAAGCCCCACAAAGACCACACACCCAAAAACAACACCACGCCCGAAGGCAACACCACGCCCGACGGCAACACCAAGCCCGAAGGCAACACCACGCCCGAAGGCAACACCACGCCCAAAGGCAACACCACGCCCGAAGGCAACACCACGCCCGAAGGCAACACCACGCCCGAAGGCAACACCACGCCCGAAGGCAACACCACGCCCGAAGGCAACACCACGCCCGAAGGCAACACCACGCCCGAAGGCAACAGCACTTAAAAAGCACCGGGGCAAATACAGGTGCACCTTGCCCAAGGGTGCCCCGGAGGCAGTTGTGGCAAAGGGTAACCTCATTACTCCCACGTTTAAACAAACTCCACAACCGGATGCAGTTTAAAGTCCTACCCAGGACTTTTTTTTTTTTTTTTCTGCCAGTTTCTATGTACGTAAAAATGAAAAACTGATTTGATTCCACCCATTTTATTGGCGTAAGTTAATCCTGTTAATAGTTCACCGTTGTGTTTTTGTCCGGTCAGGTTTAAGTTGTCCTTTGTTTCATCGTGCCCGTTTCTATGTACGCAAAAAGAACAAGTTAATGCGGTAGTGTTATCAGTGCGTATTAGAACATGAGTTTTGCAAATGGCAGCAAAATGATTTTAATGCCAGAAATATGGCCAACAAATCTAAATAATTTATTTCATTGTTTACAGGTCGTATACTTTCTTGAGTAGTCCACCTTACACCAATGCTAGTAGCATTTCGAGCTAACTTACAGAGAACAACTGGTCTATCAAAGGGTCCCTGATTCTTCTAAAGGGGAAATATTTTATCTTTTTCTAGTTCGCTGTAGTACCAGGGTCTATACTGGACAGCTGGAAATGCAGCAACCATTTTTCCAATGGCAACCGCCAACTGTCTAATAGTTGTTGGGGTTGCATTTAACAGTTCACAGCAAATGTCCTTAATTTCCTCTTTTAGACTGAGGCAAGCTAATCTGCATAGTAGTGGAGTGAATTGTGAAGCCCAGAAATTTTATTTCATGCGTGGGTTGTACCCTAAAGCCAAGGTCAGTGAACAATTCTTCTCTAGAGTTGGCTATTATCAAAGTATCAGCTATGTAAGCAGTAATATTGACCCCAATTGATCGAAGGTGGGCTATTTGTGGAAAGCCCATTTGGTAAGGCTTTAAATTGCCATGCATTCCTTTCCAGAATTTCGAATATTCCCTGTCTAGGGCAATAGGAACTGAGTAGTAGGCATCTTGGAGGTCGATTGAAACCATATAACAGCCTTTTGTGACTGGGCTGTCAGCCAGGACTATGCTTTGTATGGTCTTTCACCTCCGCCATGCAATACAAGTGTTCAGGACATACTTACCTTTGTTTCGGCCTCCATAAAGCTAGCCTTATGGAGAGACCGATGTAACATTGTTTTTAGGGGGGTGGGGAGGCCTGCTGATGTCGTCCTGGCGTCGGTGAGGGCGGAGGTTAAGCTGAGGGTGGAGTCGGACTTCGTCCGTTTGCCAAGATCGGCATTCGGTAGGCGGTGGGGTCCGCTTGTTTCGGTGAGGGCGGGCCGGGTGGTAGTCAACTTGTAAATATTGATTTTGTTTGTAAATATGGAACTGTAATTTGTAAATGGGGCTGTGTTTGTATGTGGGTGGCTTGTGAGGTGCTTGGTTGTAAATATGTTGTAAATATGTATATATGTGTATGTAAGTATCTGTACATATAGTTCAATTACTGTAATGAACATAATTTTCTGTTTGATTTAGTTGTTTGTAAATAGTTTGCATTTATGTTTCTGCCCGATCCGGTTTGAGTTTTTGTTTTTGTTTGTATGTGCCGTTTCGATGCACTTAAAAAGCACCCAGCCTTTTGTGACTAAGTGGTTACGTCAAAAGCGTTTTTAAGCAATCTCTTCAGAAGGACAATAAAAATACCATACCTGGAGAATCTCTGCTTGAGCGTCCATCCAACAAAATAACACGTTATAAGTCTTGAATTACAACTCTTACCCAATCACTATCCAATGACCACAATCAAAGTAACATTTGATCTGAAATCTGATCTTTTTAAGTTTTTTTTACCCCAACCTTGCCCCTTTTTCTTTTTTAGATGACACTATATAGCACAATCGTGTTGGTGTGTCGTAAAATCCCATCTAACTGAAATCTGATCACAACTTTTAATCCACCCATTCCATCCCTTATTTTCCTTTAACGTGCTTCGAAACGGACACGATCGCAAACAAAACTAAACAAAACCCATCGGAAGACAAACACAATACCAAAAACCATTCACACGCTGCAAAGAAAACGAAAGTCTCTGTCACCACCAACACCGCCCCGACCCCACACCAATCCGAACACCACAGACCCTTCCTTTTTACGTGGTGGTGTGTGGATAGTTTCGCCTTTATGTTCCTGTCCGATCCGGTTTGAGTTTTGTTTTTTGTTTGTATGTGCCGTTTCGATGCACTTAAAAAGCTTCCTTTTTACGTACATAGAAACTGGCACTGCGAAACAAAGAACTCAAACATAACAACTATTTACAGATTCCTTTACATTGGGCTAGAAACCAAAATTTCACAGACACAGTCGAAACAAAACACCGGACATGGAACAAGTGTTCATGTGGCCAACCCCCAGCCCACAACGATGTACTCCTCACACGCACATAGCCTGAACAGACCCAATGTGGAACAAAGGCAAACCTAAAGGCAGACTAACAACTCTTGCTGGTACTTGATCTTTTTAGTCCTTGGGCTCGGTACTGGTCTTTCAGAGAGACGGTCTCCCCACTCTGACACCTCACCCGAGGCCGACCTCTTCAGTGCAGACTCTAACCCCTCCCCCTCACACAAATCAAACCAACCCTCCCCAGAAGGTGGATCCTTGGGAGGAGGCTCCGAGGCAGGCTCTCCACCATCATCATCACCACCATCATCCGACATGACAGAAACAGACTCTGAGGAGAGATGGAGGTCCTCCTCTATTGTCATGATTGCAGCCTCCCTTGGTTCCGTTGGCAAGGATGGTGGAGAGTCCGCCTCAGGAGTCACAGTGCCCGCCTCACACTGTTTGGAGGCGAGGAAGTCCTGTTCCACCTCGTGTGCCACCTCCTCCAATTCCTGAGTGGAATATTCCGGGCCTAGTTGCGAGGGCTCAGGTGCCTGCCCCACATCCTCACTGGCATGAGCAGAATACAATTCGGGACATGCACCAAAGACATGTCCCTCCTCCCCACAAAGGTTGCACCGCACCTCGTTGGGACACTCGGCCTTGACGTGCCCCACCTCCCGGCATCTGCCGCAACGTCGATTAGGACACGACTTGGCTTCGTGCCCCTCCTCTCCACACTTAAAACAGGTGCGGGGCTGCCCAAAGTATCTTATGTGGGCTTTGGAACCCCCTATGAAGAGGAACGATGGTATTTCCCTCTTCAGTACCATACGGAACTGTCTCTTTCCGTTCAGTATGCCCTTCAACTCACCTTCATTGTAAGTGACCCACCGCATATCGGAGACAGTTCCGTATTGACTCAGAACCCTCGCAACTAGGCCCTGTTCGACCTCAAAGTTCAGGTACAGCACCGTCACCACCACAGAGCGATCATATGGGGTGACAGTGAGCCCTTCCAGCCCTTTAAGGCAAGACACGCCCTGCATTCGGGCAGCATCTGACCTGAACTTTAGGTCGTACGTGTTGCGGGCGGCAAGCGCCTGCAACATCTCTATCTCTTTAACTTCCACTTTGTTGTTCTTTAACACAGTAAACACTTGAGGGGGTGTAACATTCACCTCCGACTCGAACTGCAACTTAACGATTGTGCTATCCCGACCTCCGGGCATAGCAGCATGTGAGGTGTCTGACCCGCCAATAAAAGTAAAAAAGGGTCCATTTGATCAGGACAATATTTTTCCTCACAGTTTCAGAATTTCCGCAAAACTGAATGGTCCTCGAACGATGCAAACGAAGCCAACGATTCCCAAAAGTCATTCATAGACTAAGTTTTGCGCCTCTTGACGACGAAGTACATTTCATCGACCAAACATTCACGGCACAAAGACATTTTTCGAAGTATGGACGGCCACACGATGTCAACAATACTAAAAAAAAGTGAACTACTCGAATCATGCAAATCACTTTAAGCACTACATCTTCAATGCCACAGGAATTAGCGGCAATTATCATTTAGCTGGGTTATCAACAGTGTTTGTCGCCAAGGATGACTAGCCCGAAGAAGACTACGCCGAAACAGATCACCGAAAAATATTTGGTAGAGTGTGTTTGGGCAAGTACGCGGCACATACAACAAACTTCGGATCCAAAGGACATAATGGCAAAACTTCCACACCCCCATCAACAGAATTAGTTCATTCACAATACCACACCCACTGACAACACCCAGTCCCAGACCACCTCCCCCCGGCCTGCCCCTAACCCAGCCAAATTAAAAAAAACGACAACCAGCTAAGACACACATGAACAAAACAGCCGGCAACGAGGGCGATCGAACAGTCCCCCGCCAACCCGAAGGTATCACCCGATGCACCACTTGGTAACCTAGTGAACAATGACCCCTAAATACATTTTAAATTTTCACCGAACTGACCAAATGAACCAACCTTTGGAGGTTTGTACATTTGCCAAAACCTCATTTGAAGTAAAGGGAAAAGTCTTTAACACAGCTAACCATCAGATGACGGGGTGGACCCAACTTTTTTCCCCATTACTGGGTTTTGAAAAGGGAAAAGAAAAACCCCCAAAAAACCCTTTTTAAAATTTTCTTTTTTTTTTCCAAAATGATTAAATACCCCAAAAAGGTGGTTTTTTTAAAATTTTTAAAAAAAGGGTTTAAATAAGGGGGACAATAGGTAAAACAAAGGCCGGCAACCTACTCTTTTAATACAGGACAACGCGTACACTATAAGTTTTTCACAGTTCATACAGTTGCAGCAATATATCCACGGTTATCCCACATCTGCTTTTAAGTGTCATCGACAACGGCACATACAAACAAAAACAAAAACTCAAACCGGATGCGGACATGAACAAAAAAGGCTGTAATGGTTTGTGGGGTTTGGGTGAGGAAAGAAGATAACGAAGGTGCTTTTTAAGTACGTAGAAACCGGCACTGGCAAACAAAGAAATCCCCAACAAACAAACCATGACGGTCCACAACACAAATGATAAACAAACTAATACATCTGTGGAAACAAGAACAAAAGAGTCCTTTGGTTACTACTGGAAATCCAGTAAACCAAAACAACTCCCACACACCACATACCACCCCAAAAAAAAAAATCCGCCCACACGCTCCAAGCAACACCTACGCCCGAAGGCAACTCTACACCCCACGGAGCAACACGCCCGAAGGCAACCACTGGGCGCCCCGAAGCAACACTACGCCCGCAAAGGCAACACTACGCCCCAAAGGCAACCTCCACCCGAAGGCAAACACTATTGTGGGGTATTGGTTGTCAGTGTGTGTGTGGGGGGGGCTTTTTAAGTGTCATCGAAACGGCACATACAACAAAAACAAAACTCAGACCGGATCGGAACAGGACATAAGGCAAAACTATCCGACACACCACCATCAAACAGAAAATTAATGTTTATTACAACAATGAACACACACCACTGACAACACCCAAGACCCCACAGACCACCCTCCCCCCGTCCACTAAAAACAAGCCCTACAAAGACCACACCCCAAATCCACCACACCAACCCAAAGACAACACCAAGCCTGAGCAACAACCACGCCTGAAGGCAACAACCACGCCCGACGCATCACCACGCCCGACGGCAACACCACGCCCGAAGGCACACACGCCCGAAGGCAACACCACGCCCGAAGGCAACACTAAAGCCCAAGGCAACCCACGCCCGAAGGCAACCCACGCCCGAAATGCAACACTACTCCCGAAGGCAAACCCCTCCCGAATGCAACACTACGCCCTAAAGGCAACAGCACTTAAAAAGCACAAAGAACGGGGCAAGTACAGGTGCACCTTGCCCAAGGGTGCCCCCAGAGGCAGTTTGTGGCAAGGGTAAACCTTCATTACTTTACTCCCCGTTTAAACAAACTCACAACCGGATGCAATTTTAAAGTCCTACCCAGGACAACATACCCGTTGCTGGTATGTGAAGTCCTGTATGACTTGGTTTCCTGTGCCTGCTCCACACATCTGCCCTGGCTATGGGCAGAGTTACGATTGGGGCACGCACCAGAGACATGTCTCCTCCCTCCTCTCCACATAGGTTGCACCGCGCCTCGTTTGGGGCACTCTGGCCTTGTCGTGCCCCACCTGCAGGCACCTGCCACAGACGTCTGTTGGGACAGAGAACCTGGCTTCGTGTCCCTCTTGTCCCCACTTGAAAACAGTTGCGAGGGCCTGTCCGAAAGTACCTTAATGTGGGCCTTTTTTCGAGACCCGGCCTATGAAGAGGAAGGATGGGAATGTCCCTATCCATTCCATACGGCACTGCCTCTTTTCCTTACATATGCCGGCCAACTCGCCGAGACCATATTTGCACATCGCATGTCATGAGACGAGGTCCGTATTGGCTCAGAATCCTCCGCAACCAGGCGCTGGTCGACCTCAAGTTAGGTAAACACTGTCACCGGCCACAAGAGCGATCATATGGGGTGATCAGTGAGCCCCTCTACTCCCTTCAGGCAAAGACACACCTTTTAACACGAGCAGCATCAGACCTGAACTTTAGGTCATACCGTGTTGCGGGCGGCAAGCGCCTACGCAAAACATCTCTATTTCTTGTAACCTGTATTCCGTTTCTTCAACACAGTAAACGCCTGCGGGGGAGAGACGCTCGCCCCCTGACGAAAACTCTAACCTAACAATTGTGCTTACTCCCGACCTCCGGGACATAGCAGCAGTTTGTGTGGCTCGAGGCCACTGATAAAGGACAAAAACCTCAGAACCTAGTTTACAAAAGATAAAAAAATAGGATGAAGTAAGGAAAACACAAGCACCACGAAAACAGGCGCGGGATCGCAAATCAAATGACACGACCAGACCTAATCAACTACATACACAAGCTTCGCTATAGGTTTTGTCACAATCGCAATTTATAGTAACAGCTTTCACACAGTGATATAGTTGAAACTCACGGTTAACCGACCGAGAGCGAAACGAGGGGGGGTGGCTTTTAAGTGCATCGAACGGCACATACAAACAAAAACAAAAACTCAAACCGGATCGGGCAGAAACAGAATGCAAACTATTTACAAACAACTCATCAACAGAAAATTTATGTTCATTACAGTAATTGGAATTATATGTACAGATACATACACATATATACAGATTTACAAAACCAGCACCTCACAAGCCACCCACATACACACACGAGCCCCTTTACAATTCAATAGTTCCATATTTACAAACAAATCAATATTTACAAGTTGACTACCACCCGGCCCGCCCTACACCGGAAACAAGCGACCCCACCGCCTACCGAATGCCGATCTGGCAAACGGACGAAGTCCGGACTCCACCCTCAGCTTAAACCTCCGCCCTCACCGACGCCAGGACGACATCAGCAGCCCTTCCCACCCCCCTCAAAAAAAAAAACAATGGGGGGGGGGTTACATCGGTCTCTCCATAAGGCTAGCTTTATGGAGGCCGAAACAAAGGTAAGTATGTCCTGACACTTGTATTGGCATGGCGGAGGTGAAAGACCATACAAAGCATAGTCCTGGCGACAGCCCATGTGTTACACACGTTAGGCGGTCGTCCAGGCCTGACATCATTCCCAGAATAGAGCCACATAGTCACACTTGGCCAAAACACATGTGACACACTCTCCCAACTTGGGTGCATCTTGTGCGGGGGCAAATACCATCTCCAAGACGCCACCGGAGAGCGCTTGAGATTAGTTTACAATGGCGTCATGTGCGGATTCGCCACAACAGGTCTCGCCTTCGGTAATCTAATATCTGTGTTGACTACACGCCACACTTCAGGCTCCTGAAGCAAGTGGTTGGGTTGGACCTGGCCAACCAATTCATCATAAACAGCCCGGTATAGGTTCCCTTGCACTTGCCCTGTGAAATCATCCCCCACCTGTGACATAATGCGGAGCGTTTTCCTCATTTGAACGTATGCCCCCCGTGGGTTCGCCAGCTGTGGGGTTCAACTGTTACGAAACAGGTAGGGAAAGAACCGACGGAATGATAATCCCCCCCAAAACGGACAAAATAGACCAAAAGGAATTCTGCTGTCCACAGCACTGTAAACACACTTGGTCAGGAGAAAACGGAGCTTGGAAGGAAATGCACAAGCCCAAACCCTCCGCGCCTAAGATCTGGTATACACCCCTCTTACTAACCGCTCCGTTCCCCTGACCATAAAAAGACTAAACACAGCCTCTCGAGTCGCACCAAGACACGCTCTGGAGCAGCCAGAACAGTGCCCACCGGTGTACCACAAGGAGAGGGTAAATAAAACGATTGGATAACTGTTCCTTTCCCAACAGGCGAATGGTGGCGATCGCCGAAGTCCTTCAACCTAGCCACCACTAGGTCCCTTCTCATTCCAGGTAAGTAACATCGGGTGAACCGTAACCACCATATACCATTGATCTTTATGGCGTGTCTACCCATGATGCCGCAAAGGCAGTTTTTTTCGACCGCCCACTTACCTAGACGGACTCCGTCTAGGTAAGTGGCGGTCGAAAAAACTGCCCTTTGCGGCATCATGGGTAGACGACGCCATAAAGATCAATGGTATATGGTTTGGTTATGGTTCACCCGAGTTACTTACCTGGAATGAGAAAGTGGACCTAGTGGTGGCTAGGTTGAAGGACTTCGGCGATCGCCACATTAGCCTGTTGGGAAAGGTAACAGTTATCAATCGTTTTATTTACCCTCTCTTGTGGTATCCGGGCACTGTTCTGGCTGCTCCAGAGCGTGTCTTGGTGCGACTCGAGAGGGCTGTGTTTAGTTTTTTATGGTCAGGGGGACGGAGCTGGTTAGAAGAGGGGTGGTATACCAGGATCTTAGGCGCGGAGGGTTGGGCCTTGTGCATTTTCCTTCCAAGCTCCGTTTTCTCCTGACCAAGTGTGTTTACAGTGCTGTGGACAGCAGAATGCCTTTGTCTATTTTGTCCGTTATTGGGGGGGATTATCATTCCGTCGGTTCTTTCCCTCCCTGTTTAGTAACAGTGAACCCCACAGCTGGAGACCCACGGGGGCATACAGTCAAATGAGGGAAACGCTCCGTATTATGTCAACAGTGGGGGATGTTTCACAGTCAAGTGCAAGGGACCTATACCGGGCTGTTTTTGATGAATTGGTTGGCCAGGTCCAACCCAACCACTTTGCTTCAGGGCCGGAAGTGTGGCGTGTAGTCCACAGCAGATCATTAGATTACCGCAGGCGAGACCTGTTGTGGCGAATCGCACATGACGCCATTGTAACTAATCTCAAGCGCCTTCGGTGGCGTCTTGGAGATGGTATTTGCCCCCGCACAAGATGCACAAAGTGGGAGAGTGTGTCACATGTGTTTTGGCAGTGTGACTATGTGGCTCTATTCTGGGAATGGTTTCAAGTCCTGACTGACCGCCTAACGTTGTGTAACACCTGGGCTGTCAGCCAGGACTATGCTTTGTATGGTCTTTCACCTCCGCCATGCAATACAAGTGTTCAGGACATACTTACCTTTGTTTCGGCCTCCATAAAGCTAGCCTTATGGAGAGACCGATGTAACATTGTTTTTAGGGGGGTGGGGAGGCCTGCTGATGTCGTCCTGGCGTCGGTGAGGGCGGAGGTTAAGCTGAGGGTGGAGTCGGACTTCGTCCGTTTGCCAAGATCGGCATTCGGTAGGCGGTGGGGTCCGCTTGTTTCGGTGAGGGCGGGCCGGGTGGTAGTCAACTTGTAAATATTGATTTTGTTTGTAAATATGGAACTACTGTAATTTGTAAATGGGGCTGTGTTTGTATGTGGGTGGCTTGTGAGGTGCTTGGTTGTAAATATGTTGTAAATATGTATATATGTGTATGTAAGTATCTGTACATATAGTTCTATTACTGTAATGAACATAATTTTCTGTTTGATTTAGTTGTTTGTAAATAGTTTGCGTTTATGTTTCTGCCCGATCCGGTTTGAGTTTTTGTTTTTGTTTGTATGTGCCGTTTCGATGCACTTAAAAAGCACACAGCATTGTCTAAAAGTTTGCTTGAGAAAGCACATAATGGAAAACAAGATCCTAGCCGAGCAATATCACGAGTAGTCTGATACACGAAGTGAATGCCTGAAAGATGTATCTTACACTATGGCCATATTTAAAGTTAATCAAACAAGCATTTAAAAACCCAAACGGTGTCTAAACGATCAAACACATGACAAGTCAGTGCTTGTAACTGACTGTAGACATCCAAGCACATATCATAGGAATTACAACATAGATGTCAAATATCTAATAATTAAAATGCCATAGGCAATATAGACATTTACAATTGTTCAGATATTCATATGAATGGAAATACTCATCAACTTTAACATACTCCAACCGGACATTTATTGTGTAACTCCTACAAGTTTATGCGAAAATCAGGCATTCTGAAAAACCCGGCCCCTTTTTTCTTTTGGGGGGGGAAAAAAACCCCCCAGTTTTTCCTTTTAAAAAAAATTTTTTTTCCCCCCTTTTTAGTTTTTTTTGGGGTTTTGGGGCGGGCTTTTAAAATTAAACCTTTTTAAAAAAATTAAAATGGTTTTTCCGGGGGAAAACATGGGAAGGAAGGGCAGGGGGGGTCTAAAAAAAAAAATTTGGGCCCCTCCCAAAAAACTTAAAAAAAAAAACATTTTTTAAAAAATTTTTTAAATTTGAATTTTAAAAAATTTAGGGGGGGCCCCCCCCCCTTTTTTTCGGGGAAATCCCCCACCACCCCCCGCCCAAAAAAAGGGCCCCCTTTTTTTAGGCCCTTTCCCGGGAGGAAAATTTCTTTTACTTTTTTTAAAAAATTTTTAACGTTTTTGGGGGGGGCCCAAAAAACCCCCAAAATTTTTTGAAAAGGGGGGGCCCCAATTTTTCCCCTTTTTCCCCTTTTGGGTGTTGGTTTAAAGTTTTTTTCTCAAATTTTAAAAAGTATGGGTTTGGCGGTGGGGGGGGCCCCGGGCCCCCAAAGCCTCGGGTTGTCCGGGGTTTTTTTTTTTTAAAAAAAATTTTTTTTTTTAAAAATTTTTTCTTTACCAAAGTTTCCCAAATTAAAAAAAAAGGGGAAAAATTTCCCTTTTCCCGGGGGTTTTTCTTTTTGGCTTTTTGGGTTCTCTTTTTCCCCGGGCCCCCCCAAAAAATTTTTCTCTCGAAAAAAACCCAAAAAAAAAAAGGGAAATTTGGAATTTTTAAAAGGGGAGCTATCTTGGAGTTCCCTACCCCAAATTTTTTCCTTTTCCCCCAAAAAAACCCCCCCCAAAAAAGGGGTTCCCCCCGTTTTTGAAAGTTTTAAACCTTTTTAAAAGCTTTGGGTTTCCCCTTCCCCCCTCCCTGATTTTTTTTGGGATTTTTTTTAAAACTTTTAAGGCCCTTTAAACAAAACCCCCCCCGGGGGGTTTTTCGGGAAACCTTTTTCCCCCTTTTTTGAAAAGGGCCCCGGGGTTGCCCCCGCTTGGCCCCCCCTTTTTTAAAAAAGGGTTGAATTTTTTGGCCCCCTTTTTAAAACCCCCCAAAATTTTTTTTTCCTGGTTTGCCTTCCCTTTTTTCCCTAAGGCCTTTTTTGGGCTTTTATAAAACCTTTTGCCTTTTAAAACCCCTAAACCCTTTTTGGGGGCCAATTTTTTTTAAAGTGGGGGCCCCGGGTTTTTTTTTTTGGGTTTTTTGGTAATTTCCTTGGGGCTCGCCCGTTAAGTTTTTGGGTTTCCCCCCGGGGGTTGGGGGGGTTTTTTTTTCCCCCTTTTTTCCCCGGGTTGGGGTTTTTTTTTTTTTTTTGGGGTTTCCCTTTTTTAAAAAAAAAAAAAAAAACCCGGCGAAATTTTTTTGGGGGAAAATTACCCCCCATAAAAAATTTTTTTTTCCCCAAAACCCCCCCAAAAAAACAAAAAAAAAAAGGGGGCCCCCTTTTTTTTCCCCCCTTTTTTGGGGGGGCTTTTTTTCAAAAATTTTTTAGGGGAAAAAGAATAAAAAAAAAAATTTTTTTTAGGGGGTTCCCTTTTAAGGGTTTGGGAAAAAAGGGGGGGAAAGTTTTGGGGATTAAAATTTTTTTTTTTTTTAAAAAAATACTGTTTAAAAATTTTTCGGAAAAAATTTTTTTTCCCCGCCGGGGTTAAAAAACTTAACCACAAAAAGCCCAAAATGGGGGCCGGGGGGCCCCAAATTTTCCCCAAAACCTTTTAAAAAGGGAATTTTTTATTTTGGTTTTCCCCACTGAAAACCTTTTTGTTGGGGTAATTGGGGCCTCCTAATTTTTTTTTTCCCCCAAAAACGGGGGTTTTGGGCTACCCCTTCAGGTAAGGGGCGGGTTTCCCAAAAACGGGCCTAAAAGGGGTTTTTGGGTTTAAGGGGAAAAAGGGAAAATTTGGCGCCCCAAACTTTTAAACCAATTTTTTCCCCTGGGGGCCCCGGGGCCCCTGACCCCCCCTTTTTTTTGGGGGAAAAGGGGGCCCCCTCCCCCCAAAAAGGGGGGCGGGGAAAAAACCCCCGGGGGGAAACCCCCAAGAGGTTTTTTTACCCCCCTTTTTTCCCCCCCGGGACCCCCATACCCCGGGGGTCCCCAAAAATCAAACGGGGCCCCAAATTTTAACCCCCCCCCAAAGGGGCCCCTTATTTTTAAAATTCAACAAGTTTTTGGGGGTTGAAAAAGGGCCCCCTTAAAAAAAAATTTTTTAAAAGCCCCAAATTGGCTGAATTGTTTGGGTCGGGGCCCTTGGGCTCCCAACGATTGATCCGAAATGGGCTTAATTAAAAACCCCTTTTTAAGAAAAGCTCCAAGTGGTTCGCTTCGGGATGCAAACATACTGGACCCGAGAGCCCCGAAAAATGCCTTTAAAAAAGTGGGTTGCCATTCAGGGGTGTTTATCAATGGAGCAGACATTATTACTAAAGAAAATTTTTTAAAAAGGGTCACCGGAACATCCAGAAAAAGATGGGCAAGGGAAAAGGGGGAAAGAATAACTGGTCCGTTCAAGTTTTTATTTTGGGAAATTGGAACCCCAAAGTTAAAAAAGGCTTCCAATAAATGCATGCTTTGAATCTTAAAAAAATTTTGCCTTTTATGGTTTTGAAATGTTGGGTTTTTAAAAAACTGGCTTTGTCACTTAAAAATTTTAAAGAAAAGGGCAATGTGTTTTGGTCGATAAGTTTACTTGGCTTTTTCCCGGTAGTGAACACCCAACTTTTGTTTTTTAAAATTTTCAACCCCTGGCCTTTTGGTTTTCCCTTAATTCTTTAAATTTTTCATAAACCTTTTGCACCCATATAAATTTATAGATTTAAAATTTACGGGGGGGTTCTTTTCGCCCGTAACAACCTCTTTTGACTTTAATTTTTTGGGAACTTTGGGCCTTGCTAAAAGGGACCCAAACGGCCCCTTGTTCTTAAAATTTTTTAAAAGTGAATAGACCCCACCTTTAAAGTTCAAACCCTCTTCTCCGGACTCACACAATTTGAACTTTTTTTTTTCCCCTTTGGCTTTGAATCACCCCCCCCCTTTACTTTATTTTGGGTTTTTTCGGTTTTATTTTATTTTAAAATTTGGTGTTTTTGAAAGGGATGAATTCTTCCAATTGGAAGACTCCTTTCTTGGGTTTGGAAAAAAACCCCTATCCCAAAGGTTTTCCCTGGTTTGGGTGGATGTTTCTTTCCATTTTCCTTTTTTTTTGCAAGGGCCCCAAACTTAACATTGTTTCTTCCTTTCCGGATAAAGCCAGGGGAAAGGGAACAAAAATTGGGTTCCACCTTTGCCGGGGGAATTTTTCGAAAGTTAACTCCAAAAATTAATTAAAATTCACCAAAAACCCATAAGCCCCCAATTTTCTAGAATTTCCCCCTTTGATAAAAAACCCCCCAACAAAAGGTTTAAACCTACCAAAGGACCAAAGACTTTAAAAAGTAAAGGGGTCCCGGCTCAGGGGGAATATCCACCAGCGGGGAAAGGAATTTTTTTCCTGGCCCCCTCCTTAAGGTTGGCACCCCCTTTTCCAAAACGCTTCTGGCTTCATGGACAACCTAGGGATGGAAAGGGGTGAACCCCTTTTACTCCTACTGAACTCTTTTACCAAACCACAGGCCAAGGGCCAAATTTGTCCCAACTGACCTTACTGAGATCGTTTCAGGAAAAGGTTTTTCCTGACATTTAAATTTCCGACCCAAGGTAAATTCCATATGGTCTTTCCCTGGGAAACCCCGTTACTTTAACCAGAACCAAAATTTTTCCCCAAATGCCCCCTTAAATCTGGGGTTTATCCTACTTTTGCCCTCAGTGTTATTGTGCCTGAGGCCTGAAACCCTGGGAGGGCATAATGGTCCCCCCCCCCCTTTAAAATTGCCTCGCGATTTGTGGATTCCTTCCAAAGCTTTGGAAACCCCTTTTTTTTGCCTTAGGGGAAATTCATATGGTTGGACGAATTTAGGTCCCCCGAAAGGCTTTTTCCTTCGAAGGGTTGGTATCCTTTTGGGATCCCCGGGAAAACCCTTTTCTGATCCCTGACAACCCGAATTTAATTTAGGTGAAACCGTACACCAAAATTTTTTAAACCTTTCCCTGGGGAACTCTTCCATAAAACCCGGCATTTTTGGGAGCGGATAAACATATATTTTTTTTCCCTTTTTAAAAAAACCCCGTTGGTTAAATACCAGTGAAAGCATTAATTCTCTTGCTCGGGATAAGTTTGGGCCAAGGGTCCAATTGTTAGATGAACAAAAATTTCCCAAGCCTTTTAGGGAAGAACCCAAAGGGTGAACTCCCTGAACACACCTACAAATTAAAATGAAATTTGGAAAAATAAATCAATTCCCCAACCCCACATTTTTAAAAACGGAAAGAAACAGTTTTGAAAATTGGAAACCAACCCTTTTTTTGGCCTTTAACTTACCAAATTTTTAAAATTATCTCCTCACCCTTAAGTTTAACGTTGACACCCATTTTTGGAAAAACTTCTTTTTTGGAAAATTTTACAAGATTTACTTTTTTGGGAAAAATTGAATAGGTTTCCCGGTGTTTTAAAAAAGTCTAATAATTTTACAGGGGTTCCTGGTCTCCTTTAAAGTTTTCCCGGAAACCATTTTAAATTTTTAGGGAACTTTTCTTTGGCGGCCGGAAGATGCCAGGGGAGGACGGCGTTTTTCCAGGGTTAAAATTTTTTTGGGTCCTGGATTGTTTCCCATTAATTGTGTTTCCCAGTGGCTTTGCTGAATTCAATAAATTAACCAATTCCAACGAAAAAAGGGCCGAACTTTGGGATGAATTTTTCTAAAACTTTTAAAAAGGCAAGCTGAAACCAGATTGAAAAAGGGTTGGTTTGAAAATTTTTCTTCCGAACTTTTTTCCCATCGCCCTTTTAAGTTGCCGGTTTACCAATTTTTTCCCTTTCATTTGGAACTCAACAATAATTGTTTATGCCATACCTTTCCCAAGAAATTTGGGGAGCCAAAAATTTGAATGTAAAAAAATGGGGGCTTCGTTGTTCGTTCCTAGAGCCCTTTTAAATTGTTTTTTTTTTTATGCCCCTGGACTAGATCCAACTTTCCGGCCCCCGGGTAAGTTCCGGTTTGCCCGCCCTTCATGTTTTAGGCCCCCTCCAAGTTTTAAAAATTTGTCCCATTTCACAAAGGGATTCAATTTTTAAGGTAGCCATAATTGCAATCCCGGAAACCCTACCCCTTTCTATTTCCCTTTAAATTACAGGGGGACAAACCCATTTAACCTTCTTTCAATCCCCCCCCCCCGGGTTTAAACCATTTTATTTTAAACCAAAAAGAACTAACAAAAATGGCCCTTTGCCTGGATGTTCCATCTAAAATTTTAAATTTTATAAATTCAAACCCAATACCAAACCCTGCAAAATGGATGCCCAAATCCGGAAACAAGGAAGTGGCCGGGACCTCACCGACCCTTAGCAGTGCAAGGACTCAATTTTTTAATTTCAACCCCTGGAAAACCCCCGGGGATTTCCCCGGGGAAAGTTGTCCCTTTGGGGTTCAAATGGGGGGCGGGTTCCTGTCCTTGATCCAAGAAGGGGCCCTAGAAGCCCTGGAATTCCCTCCAGTTCCCCAACGTTATCCCCCGGGATTAAAAAAAAATTTAATGGAAATGTGATTCTTTGAAAATTTCCCAACCAGGTCGGCTGGGGTTTAAGGGCCCCCAAAAACGAGAGTTGTTTGTAGGATTAGGGAAGGCACAACCAACCCTGCCTTATTTGCCCCCGGGGAAGAGACCATATTTATCCCTGTGTTGGTGTCACCCACCCCCGTCACTCTTTGAACTCAAAACCCTTTTTAAAAAATTCCCCTGGCCAAAACCAAACTTTTTGGGGCCCCCTTTTATTTAATTTTAAAGAAAGTCCTTTAAAAATTTTAGCCCCCCCCCCGTTTTAAATTTTGGATTTTCCCATTTTTAAAATTTTTAATTTTTCCGCCCCCCCTTTTTTTTGGCATACCCCTTTTTTTTCCCCTTTAAAAATTTAAAACTATTTTTTAAAATTTGGAATCCTTTTTAAGGGGAAAGTTTTTTTAAAATTTTTTTATTCCCAAAACGGGGGGTCAAATTAAAATTTTTAAAATTTTAAAAAAAAATTTTTTTGGGGGGTGGGGGGTTTAGTAAAAGGGAAATTTTTTCGAAACCCCCCTTCCCCCCCCAAAAAAAGGGGGGTTTGGGTTTTTAAAGGGGAAAATTTGGTTTTTAAAAATTGGGGGCCAAAAAAAAATTTTTTTTCCCGTTAAAAATTAAAAAAATTTTTTTTTTTCCCCAAAAAAAGTGCGGGGGGGTCCCCGGGTTTTTTTGGGGAAAAAATTTTTAAAATTTTTCTGTTTGGGGGGGGGGTTTGGGGTTTTTTGGGGGGGAAACCCAAATTTTCCCCCCCCCTTTTTTTGTCATGGTAAAAATTTGAAAAATTTACCCCCCCAAATACCCTTTACTTTTTTTTAAAATGTGGGTTTTTTTAAAAACCCAACCTTTTTAACTTCCCCCCCTTTGGGGGTTTAAAAAAAAGAAATCGGGTTTTCCAAAGTTCTAATTTTAAATTTGGGGGAAAATCCGTTTTTTTTCAAAAACCCTTTTTCCGTTCCAAAATTTTTTTGGGCCTTTTTAAAAATTTTTTTTTTTAAATTTAATTTCCCTTGCCCCCTTTTGGGAAATTTTTTAATTCCGTTTTTCCCCTTTTTCCCGTGAAGTTAAATTTTTTCTATTTCAATTTTAAAATTTACTTTTTTTAAAATTTTTTCCCCCCCCTTCCAAAGGCAAAATTTTTTTTTTTTCAAACCCCAAAAAATTTTTTGTTCAAAATTTAAATTTCACCAAAAAAAAATTCCCAAACCCAAAAAAAAAAACCCCCCTTTAAACACAAAAAAAACTTTTAAAAAAAAAAAGTTTGGTTAAAAAAAAAATTTTGAAAAAATTTTATTTTGGGAAATTTTTTAAAAACCCCCCTTTTTATTTCATTTTTTTTTTCAGGTGGGAAAAAAAAAAATTTAATTCCCCCAAAAAAAACCCCCCCTTTTTTTTTAATTTTGGTGGGTAAAACCCTTAACTTCCCCCTTCCCGAAAAAAGGGGGGTGGGAAAACCCCCGGGAAAATTTTAAAAGGGTTTTTTTCCTTTTAGGAAAATTTTTTTAAAAATTTTTTATCCCCCCAAACAAATTTGAACCCCGAGAAAAAAAAATTTTTTTTCCCCCTTTCCATTTAAAAAACCCCCCCCCTTTTTTGTTCAATTTTCCCGGGCCTTTGAAATTTAGCAAACCCCCCCCAAAAAAAACTTCTTTCCCCGGGGAAAAGGTTTAAAACCCCCCGATTAAAAAAACTTTTCCCCAAACACTAAACCCCAAGGTCAAAAAAATTTTTCCCCCAAAAAAACCCCCCTAAAGACCCCCAAAAAACCTTTTTCCCCCCCTAAAACAAATTGAAATAGGGAAAAAAAAGAAAGGGGACCCTTTTTCCCCTTTTTTGGGGAAAAAAAAATTTTTTTTAAAAAAATTTTTTTTTCCCCTTTTAAAATTTTTTTTTTTTTAAAATTTTTTTTGGAAAATTTGGGGGAAAATTTTTAAAAAATTTTACTTTGGACCAAAAAACCCCAAGGTTTTTTCCCTTTTCAATTTTAAAAAACCCCAAAAAATTAAAATTTTAAAAATTTTAAAAAAATTTTAAAAAGGGGAAACCCCATTTCAAAAGGGTAAAAAACCCCAGAAAAATTTTTTTTTTGGGGAGGAAAAAACCCTTTAAAGGGGTTTTTTAAAAAACGGGTAAAAAAAAAGGGAAAAAACCCCAAAAAAAACTTTAAAAAAACCCCAAAAAAACGGGATTTTTCCAAAAATTTTTTTTGGTTTTTGGGGGCCCTTTTTAAAAATTTTTTTTTTAACCGGGGGGTTTCCCCCAAAATTGGGGTTTTTGGAAAAAGGGTTTTTAGGGGAGATAACCCTGGTTTTTAAAACCCCTTTATATTTTAAAACCAAAAATCAAAAATAAACAGGTTTTAAAAAAAAATTTTGCGGGCCAAACCAAGGGCCTTAATTAGGGGGAAGATTTACTTTTAATTTTTCAAGACGAAAAAATTTTTTAAAACGTTAAAAAACCCCTTTTTTTTAAAAAATAAAAATAAACCTTAAAACACAAATTTTTAAAAAATCAAAACTAACCCCAAACCCCAAAAACGGGGAAAATTTAAACCGGGGAAAAAGGGGTTTTTTACCAAAAGGGACCCCGCAAAGGGGGAATTTTTTAAAATTTTTTGGGATTTTTTATTCCGGGGAAATCCCCAAAAGTTTTAAAAAAAACAGTCCCAAAGGGAAACCCTTTTTAAAAAACCCTTTTACAAAAAATTTTCCCCCTTTTAAAGGCCCCAAAAGGATTAAAAAAATTTAAAATTTTTTAAACCTTTAAAAATTTTTAAAATTTTAAACAGAAAAAGGGAAAAAAACCCCCCGGGGGACAACCGTTTTTGGGTTAAAAAAATCTTGAATTTGGGGGAAATTTTCCCCAAAAAACCCCCCACGGTTTTTAAAACCCCCCAAAACGAAAACCCAAAAGGGGGGAAAAAGAAATTTTTTGGCAAAAAACCCAAACCCAAGCCAAAACCCCAAAAAAACCCAAAATTTTTTTTTTTTTAAAAATTTTTAAAAAACCCCTTTTTTTTTGGGGTTCTAAAAAAACAAAAGGGGGAAAAAAAAAAAATTTTCCCATTAAAAATTCCCGGGGAAAAAAAATTTTAATCTGGGGTGGGGCCCCATTTTGGGCCCCTAAGGGAGGCAAATTTTTAAAAAAAATTTTTTCCCCCCCAAAAAAAAAAACCCCCCCCTTTTAAAATTTAAAACCCCCCCCCCCCAAAAAATTTTTTAAACATTTTTGCCCACCTTTTTTTTTTGGGTTTTTTAATTTTTTTATGGTGGAAACCCAAATGAAAAAAAAATTTTTTCCCTTTTGGGGTTTAAAAAAATTTTTTTTTTTTCCCTTCCCCCTTAAGGGGGGGGAAATCAGAATGGGCAAAATTTTTTGGGGAAAAACCCTTTTCAAGGGGGGGAAAGTGTTTTAAAACCCCTTTTTAAAAAAAAAATTTTCCCAAATTTTGGGGGGGGATTTGTTCCCAAATTAAAAATCGGGGAAAATCAAATTTTTTTCCCCCCCAAAAAAAAAAACCCCCCCAATTTTGAAACCCCTTTTATAAATTTTTTTCCACCCCTTTTAAACCCTTTTGGGAAAAAACCAAAATTTCAAACCCTAAAAATATCCGGAATAAAATTTTCCCCCCCGATCTAAAGGGGAATAAAACCCAAATTTTTAAAAAAACCCCAAAACCCCAAAAAAAAATTAATAGGTTTTCAAGGAAATTAGCTCAATTTCCCCGGGTTTTAAAAAAATTTGGGCCCCCTTTTTTTTGGGGGGGAAAAAAAACGCCCTTTTAAAATTTTATTTCTTTTCCCCTTTCCCATTTCTTGGAAAAAAAAAAAACCCCCCCGGGGGAAAAGCCTTTATTAAAACCCAATTTTTGCTTCAAAAAAAATTTTTACAAAAAAGGGTTATTTTGGAAACCCAAAGCACCCCTTTTTTTTGTAAGCCCCCAAAAGTAAAAAAAAAATTTTCCCCCAGTTGAAAAAAATTTTTTTGGGGTTTTTTAATTTTTGGTTTTCCCCCCCCCAAAAATAAAACTTTTAAAAACCTTTTGGGAAAAAACCCCAAAAAAAGGGAACCAATTTTTTTCTCACCTATTTTATTTTTGGGGGGGGGGGGGAAATCCCAAAGTTTAAAAAATTTTAAAAAGTTTGGGGTTTTTAAAAAATTTTTTTTAAACCCCCCAATTTTAAAAAAATTTTTGTTAATGAAAACCCCCTTTTAAAACCAAAAACCCCCCCCCCCCTTTTTTATTAAAAAGGGGGTTTTTTTAAAAAATAAAAAATTTTTTTTTTTTCAAATTTTTTTTTTTCCTTTTTTTTCCCCCTAATTTTAAAGTTAATTTTTTGGAAAAATTTTTTATTCCCCCCCCAAAAAAAATGTGGGTTTTTTAATTTTTTTGGGGTTAAAATTTTTTTTTTTTCTTTCCTAAAAAAAATCCCCCCCAAAATATTTTAAATTTTTTCCTTTTATTGGTTTGGGGAAAAAATGCCCCAAACCCCCTTTCCTTTTTTGGGGGGTTTTTTTTTTTTTGGGGTTTTTTTAAAACAAAAGGGTTTAAAATCATTTGGGTTTTTTAAAAAAAAAAATTAAAACGTTCCTTTCTGAGGGTTTTTTCCGCCTTTTCCCAAAGGGGAAAAAAAAAACTCACTGATTACCCCAATTTTAAAAATATCCCTTCCCCCTTCCGGAAATTGTTTTAAATTTTCCCCTTTTTATTTTTCAAAAGTTTTTTCGGATTTGCCCGTTTCTTGTTTTACCTAAGTTTAATATCTATTGTAAAGGTCTTACCAATAGGGTGACCTTCAAGTTTTTTGTTGAAAAAATTAAAAATTCCTTCCATTTAAATTTTTTACGGCCCGTGTCCCAGTGCCCTTTTTCACATATTTGGGGCCGCCCGTTTTGGTTTCCAGGAGGGGGGAAACCAATGCGGGTAGGTTTTTTGAATGGTGGGGCCAAAGGGGCCAGTGCCCCAACGAGGTGCTGTAACCTCTGTGGTGGGGGGGGAAGTTTTCTGTTCTGCCCCCTTTGTACCTTTCCCCCCTGAAGGGGGAAAAACCCCGTTAGGGCCTGGGAGGCCGGCCCCTTTCCCCGTGGGTATTAGTTTTGGGGGTTTTTTTGGTAACAGTGAAAACTGGCCCCCGGAGGCCCCCCCGGTCCCCTCTCCCGGCAGGTGGTTATTTAACCGGGAACCTTTAACCTGCAGGAAGGCCTTTTCCCCCCTGGTTGGGGCCTCCTGGCCACCCAAGAAACCCACGGGGGGCTTGTTTTGTGAGGTGGAAAGAGTCCAATTAAAAGGTTTGCTGGTTGAAGGTTAGGGTGGATTCCCTTTTGGGCCCCTCCGTTTTTTAAATTAAAAGCCGGTTTGGCTGTTTTTTATATCCCCCTTCTGACCCCTTTTCCCCCCTTTTAAATCTGTAAAGTGGGAACCAATATTCCAATTTGTTAAATATTTTGGGGTCTTTCCCCAAAAGCGACTCCGGAAAACCCCCAAAAGCCCCCTTTTTAAAAACCCCGGGGGG